>CAACVS010000110.1:69185-85177 GCA_900660405.1 Pseudo-nitzschia multistriata
TTTTATCTCCTGTCACTGTGGATTCTTCGTTTTGCATTGATTTCTAAAGTTGTAGCAACGAAATGAGAAGAGTAGTCAGAGAGACGCATGTCGATATGACGTTCTGAGGGCATCATCTCAGTCGTACGAAACCACGAGATGATTGGGCAGAGAAGAATATCATCAATGTTTGAGAAGTTTTGRTCACTTACATCTTCGGTTTCATCTRACGTCCTTGGTGATTGTTCGTTCTGCAATATCGAGAACGACATTTTCAATCGATTCAACGTAGAGTTGCAAAAGCATGAGTGGACTAGTGCGCAGAGGATCAGTTATCAACTAAGCGTAATATTTGGGCACTTACCTTGTCTGTGTAGGCTGACTCAAATTCCTCATCGTCTACAGATGGCTGTTCCATATCGAGATCGGTCGTAGGCTTTCCCAAGTCAAATGGATCTTCGTCTTTGATATAATTCAAATAGTATCCATATRCCACACAAGGTATTATGATGAKGAGGAGAAGAAATAAGTAGTAAAGGTTGTTCCAGGATTTCTTGGAAGGTTTATGAAATGTTGTTGGTGCACGAGTAGGAGGAGGTGCTTGTGATCGGATACTTAATTCAAAATCCCCAACACTKGTACCGTTAGAGGGATCTAATCCGTGGACTAACAGATAATATGTCGTACCCTCTWCGCTGTCAATAATACTGGAGTTTGCAGCAGCTGTACCAAGACTTTCRTTGAATTCTTGTAAAAACCGATTTCTATTTCTTCGGCCATCCACACTCGCACAGACTTGGTCACGGAAGGTAGCACCAGAGATACACCTTAGCTCATCACAAGAGTCTCCTGAAAATAAGGACATGGAGGCGTCAAATGCATTCGCAYTGTCTGAGCTACATAAGCTTATTTCAAAAGGATATCCTGTCCCATTGTACGTGTACCACAAACCTGGATTGGCAATATCTACACCACAAGTGTCAATCGGCGWCGTATAAATCGCATTTTGGGTAGATCCTTGAATGAAAGATTCAGCATCTGTAACTGGCACAGCTCCATTGCAGAATGAGTTTCGCTCGACTACAGGAATCATATTCGATAGGGGTTCGATTTGAGTGGGCTGCGATGACAATGCAATGGTAGGCGTGTCGGTTGGATTTTGAGTGGGAGCCTGCATCGGAGCCTGCGTTGGAGCCTGAGTCGGAGCCTGCGTCGCAGCCTGCGTCGCAGCCTGCGTTGGAGCCTCTGTCGGTGTCTTCGTTGGAAGCTGCGTGGGGATATCAGTTGGAGCCTCTGTCAAAAGATTGGTTGGAGTCTGTGATGGACTTTCCGTAAGCGGGGTACCAGTCGGTATCTGGGTGGGAGTTTCCGTTATAGGAACTTCGGTGGTAGCCTTTGTGGGTGAAACAGTAGGGGGTTCCGTCACCAATGGTTCGTCTGTCGCCGGGGGTAGCAGCGGTGGATCGGTATCCACTGATGCTTCCGGAGGGGTATCCCCAACTTTCGGGCAATCAGTGCTGTCGAARCCACAAACATCAAACGTCATGATGTTTGTTCCTTCTTTGGTCTGGAAATTGCTTAGGGTAATTCCAGTGGGGGTGATTACACCGTTCTGATAAGAATCGGTGTTTGGATAATTGGCGGTGGAAGCGACCTTTTCTCCATTCCCAGGACCTAGCACCTGGGTTGCTTCGTTCCACAGATCTGTGCTTTCTCCACCATTGATTCCCTGCTCCAATTCGTACAAACCATCAGCTTGCAAAAGGGCAACAGCATAGTGCCTCCCATTGCCAGGCCAACCTTCTAGAAAAGGTCCACCGCGAGGATCGTTTCCTCGGATTCTACCTGGAAATACGTCCCAGATGTTCTCGTCCACATGATAGATAGCAATTCCACCGGGAGAAAAGAACTTCTCATCGAAATCATTGGGGATGGGTTGCCGGTTCTCGAGCAACAAATACTCGTTCTCCCCGAACCCCGTTGTGATTTTATACATGTCCGGGTGTTCCTCCACAGGCCGCAGTTCGTAAGTTCCATCCGACTCGATCACGGTGGGATTCGCCCATCCGAGTTCGCTGCGTGTCCAGGCATCGGGATGCCCTGGCCAAGACAGATCCCCGYCGGAATTTCCGGCCGAGTTGGCCATTACACTGAATCGATCGAGGCCGCCTAAATTGCCCGTTGGGAATGGGTCACCCGTGTCGTACATCTCTGGAATTCCAAATGGATGAATAAACTCATGAACAAGTGTTCCGATCTCAATGATTTCAGTGTTGCAAAACCCGCGAAAGCCCGGGACCACCTGTTGGTGCATTGCGTGGTATGTTTATTGTTTTGTTGCGTTAGATTTCATGAGGGCATGTGGAACGATGTATGGTGTGATCAATGGTGAGTTGGACGAACATCAAATTCAATCGAAGATTTTCAAAAATCAGTAGAACCATTCGTTTCTCCTCCCAACTCAGTCGATCGAAAAAAGATGCAATCAAACAGACAAAAAAAAACAACTAAAGAGTGCTATTCATTTGCTCCACTCACGATGTATGCACCGAGCCCCACTGAGTCCCGGGACATAAATTCTGAGGCACCGGCCGCAACCCGGGCGTGCGAGGCCACCCGCTCCATCGATGTCTTGCCCGTCTCACAATCCGTCCCGCCATCCGTTCCATCGTACCCGCTGTGAACGAACACCGTGAAATCGATCTTGCGGTCAAAGTCGCTATCGAATTGTTTAAAATCGAACAAGTCGTCGTCCCACCATTGCAAAGCGGGGTCAAAGGCCTTCTCGATTTCTTCGGTCCGTCCCTTGCTTCCGTCGGCCGTGAATTCCTGCTCGGTAAACTCGCTCAAATACCACTCGGGGACAATCACAAATTCTACATCAAACTCTCCGTACGATACGGTATCGAAGTAGTCCTTAACGGTTCCCCCKGGATACAATGCGGGATCGCGGCCGCTTCCGTTGAACAAGGCTTCGTAGTCTGCGACGGAGACAGCTTTGTCTCGATCGGGATGGTTTGCCCATTGCACTAGAACYACAAGCACTTTTAGGGCAGGCACGGAGGAATCTGGCTGCAAATCTCGTTGTGATTGTTGCTGCTGTGGCTGCTGTTGTCCTCCCCGAATGCTGTTKGTGCCTCTCGTCRGTTCGTGTRTTTGAGTTTGTTGTTGYTGCTGCTGTCCTTGTCGCTCGTTCTGTTCTTTCTCTAGCATGCGAATCATTCGATTGTYTTCCAGCTCCTTTCGACCCTYTTTGGTAAGGWACTTGCGATWGGCCAAGGTCTTTTYAATCCATTCGKCATCCTGARCTTCTTCAAAGTCGTTGGGCGAGCCAGAATAATCGTGTTCGCCTTTGATGCCCGTCACCGAATCCGTAGCGACCGAATACGGAGAGCCGGCCACAAACCAACGTGCACTCGATAGAAGCATCATTAGTAGAATCAAATTACTGCATAGCGGCAAAGTTCGTCTCAAGGAAACCAGCATTGTTCCTCTTCAAATCCTTTAAATGCAATCTTCCCGTCTAGGCAACTATTACGGCCGTAGTCTTTACTTGTATGTTCTTTTTTCTTTCTTTATCTCACCAAAAAAAGGTTGAAATTGCTCGTGAACAATAGTGGTACAACTGAGTATGCTGYCACACAGAAGTAGCAACAAAGAATAGATACGAGGTATTAAGGGATGTGGTGTGAGCGTCGTCGAGGTGAATGAAAAGCCGTACTTGTACAACGGTACTAGTATAGCCGTACGAAAYCGGTAATTTTCCGTTCGTTAGAAAGACCTTTCCTTAAAATATGTCGTCGCCGAGTTTGTCTACCGTACGGTACGAACCACGAACACAAGCCAACGTAACATACTGTACAACAGCTATGTAGATGGTTGCAGTGCCAATACGACTTTTGGATTTTTTTTGTCGAAAGGTGTAGTGCTGAGAACTACAGCTATTGATAGGTCTTTCTAGCACCGTWTTTAGATTAGAAGACTTCTTTGACGAAAAATCCAAGATTGAACGGACAATAGAACAATCTTGCCCTGTTCAATGTGAATCTGTTGTTGATCGTTGAATAGGGCTATAATTTTTTATGACTATTTGGTCTTGATGTCTCATACCGTAAATTACCATACAAAAAATGAGGAACATCCACRGAAGCCGTTCGTTGGCAGATAAAAACTATTCTAGTCTTATATAAAGTTGACTCTATCGACTCAAGCAACCCAATTCCATCCGTTGAGCAAGTCAGAAAAAAAAAAATTATCACACCCGGTCTTTTCCAGAGTTCTACGGTACGGAATGCTACGAACGTCTATTTGACACGAGTTACATTAACGCAATAATTATTGCAGTTATTGAACAGCAACCTTAAATATTGTTCTTGTTACATCTCCCCTCAGTGCAAGTGGGCGTCCAACCCGAAGCGTGGATGAAAGGTGGTCTTAGTTTGCTTGTACACGCAGTGTTCAAACTAAAAGCAAAACGCAGATTAAAACTCTGGGGAAAGATACCCAACAGAATACATTCCTCTCAAGCCGATTGAAACCACAATTGATTAGACAGAACATCGAATCTACAGAAAACGACAACAACGACACCGTAGGGGAAAAGGAAACATMTTTTGATGATTGGGGGGTGCAGTAGTATTCAATCAAACTTTTCTTTTTCTTAAGYCGAAACCGAAATGCCAGTAATATCTTCAACGCAGATGTCAACGGTTATGGAGACCGATCGATCCGACACCCGCGAGGCGGTCCAAAAAGCGTACAACCAGTTCAATTCTACAAGTCACAGTCGGAAGAGCACCGCAAACGATGACGGCTTCCAATTGAAGGTTCCAAAATCAAYACCATCAAAGCCGTCACTCCTGGACATGGGTGTTTCGGTTATCGCATCCGTCTGTGAGTGGACTGCGTTGTTCGTCTACAGGTGCCTTTGCATCGCAGGGCACGCCGCGCTGGCCGTTTCCTTTTTGGCCTTTGTGGCCGTGTGCTGTTTAGGRAACTTCCACGACAACTACTTTGTGACTATTTTGGAACGGGCCCGCCGCCTCGACTCGGATCTGCAGGACGAGGTTACCTATTACAATCGGAAGTGTGGGGTCTCKGACGTGAGCACTTCGAAGCACCACCACATTCACCTCGGCGTGAATCCCGACAAACACGATGCGTTGGATATCTTTGTGGACCCCAGCCTCTTCGAATACGACGACGACGACGACAGTATCGAAGACGAAATCTGGGACGAGCACGGCAAAAAGATTGCCTACCAACAGAAACAACTCGGTCGGAGACGGCGKCGCTTTGCTCCCGCGTACAATATCTGGGAAAAGCCCGCGCTCCGACCCATCCCGAAAAAGGTGGCSAAGCGGGCCGGCCAACAGGCCGTCCGTTCTATGATGAAACACGGGTCGGTCATGATCCCACAAATCCTGAGCGATGCGACCATGGAAGACCTGCGGGAATTCATTGTCGACAAAAATGAGCGTGTCTTGGGGACCCCCGACCAGTACCCCATGTCGGCATCGCACCACCGGATTTCGTACGGGATCGAGTCGACCGAGCATCCTTCCGTCGTGAGGGCATTAAAGGAGATCCACGACCACGGCGTCTTTGCAGAGCTCATCCAAAACCTGGTCGGGGACGAAAACCCGGCGCTGTCGGAAATCACCGCCATTACGGCCTGGGGCGGTGCCGAAATGCAGTCGTGGCACCCGGACGTAAAGCCTGACGGAAACGGGGTCATGTTTGGCCGGACATACAGCCACTCGTATTCACTCTTTCTGCCTCTCCAGGACACAGTAGGCGAGATGGGGCCTACAGATCTCTGTCCCGGGACGCACATGTGTGCCGACGAGGATTTGTGGGACATGTGCGAGGAAAACAAGATTGGCCTCCACGAGATTCGCAAGGCCAAGCCGCGCCATTTATACGATCCCTCCGTCGAGGGAACGAAGGAATACCTAGAGGACCTKTMSAAAGAGGGCACTTGGAGGGCTGGGGACGGGGCGCTCTTGAACCAGCAGGGATGGCACCGAGGAACSGCACACACTGACGAAGACATGGACGATCGGGTGGTATTTATCGTGAGCTTTTTGAAACGCCCAAGTGCCGCCGATCCCCGGCAGCTAGCAAGAGGGACCTACTTCCACCAAAAGTGGCTGAATTGGGGTTCAACCTGGCAGGACATGGCCGATGCGGCGGAATCGCTCAAGCGGCCCTGGAATATTTTGCGGTGCCTRCATCTGTACAAAGCCTCYGATCGATCATGGGGATACGATTTGTTTACGGCGACGACGTTGCGGATTGCCAACGAACAAATGGGAGGCGAAGCCGGAGATCTGGAGGGCCTCATAGACAACGTGATGATTCCGTTGCGTTATCCGGAGTGGTTGCAGGGGACCATTGACTACGATTCAGAGGAAGCCTGGCAGATGTATTTACGGGAAACGATCCAGAAGACGCACGGGTTTTTGTATCGCGCGAACGCTATTGGTCTCACTGGATTTATGGTGGCTATGGTTATCATCGCAATCTTGGCACACTTGTACAATAGATTTTCCGGCCAAAAGAATCGAGAAAGATCCGTTATTATTCCGGTTTTGAAAGCGAGTGCCCGGCGCCTTGTATGGACCCACGGCTCTATTCTCGCTTTTGGGTTGTACGTTTGGCACGTGTTAATTCGATCGTCCCAGTGGGCGATCGATATTGACTCGGGGACTACCCTTATGAGGCCGTTTCCACCCGATCCGATCTATCGAGACGTGGATCCCGGTGTCCAGGGTGGCAACACCACACTTCCGAGGCGGTCAGATGTTTTGATTGGTACCCGATACCATACGAATGCAATCGGGGCCTACCGGACGTGGCTAGATTATCATCCGGGGAACAGCGTCTTCAATGACTTTGTCAACACATATGGGGGCAATGGAAACTTTTACCACTCGCTCTTGCAACTGAACAAAGAAAGTCATGCTGTATCACAATTGCCCTTGAGCTTGGCCGACCASCTGGCATCGGTGGCCTTRAATACTATCCAAAGTCGACACGATGGTAGATTCTTGATGCAGGATTATCGATCCGGCGATTGGAAGGTCCTGAGCGAGGCCGAAAGCAAAAAWTACATCCACAAGAGACTCTTTGTCGGAAGTAAAGACACTCTGTTGGGGGCGCTGAATGACGAAACGGAGCTTATGCTGAATCGATATCGCTTCGGAGTCGAGCGGAAAACGTTTTCCATGGCTTGGAATTCTCAGCTTTTTGTTGCCGATTTGTCAGAAAGTCTTTTCTCCCCTGCAAATAAAAAATACTTGAAGGAGAATTTGAATCAAGAAATGGTTCGAGATTCTTCAACATCGTCGCTTGCTTTTCGAWCCATTCTTCCACATTCTAGTTTTCGATTGAGGAAGCGGAAAAAAGTTCATGAAAACRCAAACATCTCTCACAACAATAGCAGAATTCGTAGATACATGGTGGGGGATAGCCTGCCATCGCTGTTTCCCGGGATGGAAATATATTACTCCATTGATAATTCTCGAGACGGCTCTTCAGATGAAATATTTTTCGCAACCTTGATTGGTATTTCGAGCAAGAAAACGTACGACGGGCGAGCTCGCTACCACATTGCCTTTGATGGTTCAGAGGTTCCTGAAATAGAGACCACTGAATTAGGTCGAGTCAAGAGGCAGTCGATCAGAACACGGCCGCCAATTACGGAAGGATCCAGAGTGATGGTCGGAGATGTCGCTGGGACCATCCTATTGGTGTTGGCCGATGGCTCTATTGACGTTGTGTTCGACGAAGATGGCGAGATCGATACGGACATTCCGTACACAGATTACGAGTTATTTGTAGAATAAACGAATGGCATTTTAGCCCTATTCAATACTTCATAGAACTGCAATCATATTATATTAGTAMTTCTACGAAAAAACTTTACTCGATTTTATCACTTATTTTCAGACGCGTTGTTACAATGCATAAATCGCTATCAATAGTTTATTCTGTAAACTGTCATCTCGGAGAAGTATAAAGAAAATTGTTGTTTGGATCGATAGCCATTTTGGCAGACCCGCTGTTGTGCTGCACCATGCTCCAGCTGTTTAAATCCGCCCATCGGATTTCCAGTAAACCCGCGTCTGGAAAGTCTTCAATCCCATGTGTCTTCATGACTTTCTTGGCAGTGTTCAATATTGCTGTGTTGTGACCGACGATCATGATTCGATGAAAGTTGTCGTTCAACCCGGTCACAAAGCTGAAATAGTCGTTGAATTCAAGMGTGTAGAGTATGTCCTCAAAGGCCACGGGTTTATTGGAMGCCCAGTGCCGCCGCATCAGCTCCGTTGTGAACGCGGTTCGTTCTGAAGGAGAGGTAAAAATCCAGTCAGGTTCTGGGATGTAGTGCTGCTTGAGGTACAGACCGAGTCCTTCCGCATCCTGCATCCCCTTTGCGGTCAGCTGGCGGTCGATRTCGTTGACGATTGGGTTGCACGGGGTAACCTGGGCTTCCGCAACCAACAAGAGGGATCTTGTCCGTGGTGGCGGCCGTTCGAGAGAGACAGTGGAAGGCCTCCTTTTGAAGCTACCGCGAAACAACTCGTTAAAGATATATAGGCTTCCAGTGAGCTTTGCTTCGCTGCTGGTTTGCAATCCCTGGTGCCGAGAGAATCCCACGATCGCAAATCCGAAGCCAAACAGGCATGTCAGGAAAAAGAAGTGCTTGTAGATATGGAATGTTTTGCCTCTTTTTCTGCTACCAAAAGCAAGAGTTGTGCAAGAAGCGMTTTCRCCGCTTAGATCCAATCCAAGATCTGACTTCGTTGCTATGGGCAAATCAATATCCTCCTCCCTAGATACAAGCGAACCCCCCAAACATGTGTTAGTATTCGTTATCGTTCCATAACCATGGAGGGTTCTATTCCCGATAACATGAAATTCGTAGTCTCCACATGCTGATGTATGCATGACGATAGCATCGCGGTCAAGGAAATGGACTGCGTCTTGACTAGCGGTACGGTRGGCGTTTCGATTGTTCGTCATAGTCAACGCAATTGCGCGTAGGAAAATKATGGTACTCGCACTTTTGTCTTCTCTGGTATGTCCCCTTTATGCCAGGACGTATGTACAGCTTATGAACTGACGAGGCGCCCTCATAAACTGTTTTACTGTTTACAATRTTACCACTGTTTGCCTTCGACGAGGACCCGAGAATGAAGATCTGTTGATGTGGATGTGCCTGTTCTCCAAATTCGAATAAATCCTTCAACTAAGGATACCGAAAAGAATGCAATCCTGAGTGCAAGAAACAAGTGAATTTCTTATCGTTKATGTCAGTCTGTCCGTCGACACCATTAAAATTAAAAATCACACACAAGTTYAAAAAAATGAAAAAACAACGGARTTACAAAAAATATTATTCTTTCTAGTGGAGTTGTCTATCAAGAAGTGTTTGGGTCTTTTCTGACTGTTGCGACCTATGCCCTTTGGCAGAGCTTGTAGTACACCTTCATCTCCTSCCTGAATCAATTCGTGATAAGCTGTGAATTTACAGCAAGATAGGCATCGTCAAAGAAGGTCTGCTRGTCTGTCTTATTCTTGAAGTCTCAAAAAAAAAATAGAACATCCCAACTAAAGCATGCCACGATGCACAGAACTACTAAGGCAAGGGCCTCGTGGGAAAATCCGTTGCTCGTGCCGTTGTACAAAAAGAAGCGAAAGCTCGATCGTTGGAGAAAAATAATTTAGCACTAGTACTGTKATTATTTTCGATGATTGCTGTCACCAGATTGATGAGCCTTTTCTCGCTTCCTAGACTGAACGGTCCACGATGCAATATGACACGCTGCCCCTTAGATTGTATAGTAGCACCTCTCCTACTTCTGGTTGCCCTTCCCCATGCTCATGTACCGTAGCCCCTTGAGAAGGCTCTTCGCTTGCTCCTTTTCGGGGCCAGGGTATTCTACCAGCCGGCTGCACAGCAGGGCGGCCGTGTCAAAGGCTCCGTTGGACTTGAAGTATTCCGCCAAAAAAAGCATGGCCTCGGCCTCAACGGATTCCAGGACGACCCCCTGCACAATGGTGTCCAGGGTGGGAGCGCCGGTCCCGTATTTGTGTKGTTGTTGGTGCGCGTGCGGATTGCCGGCGTGTTCCGGAGCCGCGCAGGTGATCATGTACCTCAGCTCGAGGTGTCGCAGGTAGCACTTGGCCGCCTCTTCCTCCCGGCGTTCCTGCCGGTACAAGGCCGCTAGCTTCTGGGTGGCGATGCCCTCGTTGTCTTCCTGGGCAATGGCCCGCTCGTAGGCCCGTATGGCGTCGTGGATCTTGTGGAGGGCCGCAAAGCACTGGCCGACGGCGCACCACATGCGTGGATCGTAGGGCCGGAGGGTGGCCGCCTTGCGGTAGTAAAAAAGGGCGTACAGGTACATGTTGAGGAACTCGTAGGTCTGGCCTAGGCCGTACCAGGCCCGATAGTCCTTGGGGGAGACCGTGACGGCCCTCCGGTAGGACTCCATGGCCTGCTCGGTTTGCTTCAGCTCGACGTACTCGTGGCCCATGAGGGTCCATGCGGACGTGAAGGACCGGTCCAGCTTTAGGGCCCTCTGGAAGTACCGGACGGCCTTGTGCCGCTGTTGTTTRAGGGAATAGTAGTTGCCCACGATGCAGCAGGTCTCGGGGCGGTACTTGTCGATGACGACGGCCTCGTGGGCCAGATGAGAGAGACTAACCCTGTCTTCCTTAACGTACAGAATATTCGAGTACACGTCCCTGTGGTCCAGCGAGTAGGGGTCGTCTGCAGAGGTCTCCCGGAACCACATCAGTGCCTGTTCGAGCTCCCGGAGGTGGTAGTGCACGACGGCTAGCTGGGTCTTGACGTGGGGGCTTTGGAARAGGGGCTGGTCCGGGAGGGGCTCGTAGAGCCGCTCCAGGAGGACCAGTGCCTCCTCGTGGGCGCTGTGGTGGTGGGCCATGAGGTGGGCRCAGAAAAAGTGGTACATGTAGTGCGTCGCAAGGGTTGGCTGCAGRGCCTGCTCAACCTGCTGCTCCATGTTGGCGATCCGGTTGCTTCCATCGAGATTGYTGTGGTTGTTGGTTGGCTGGTTGTGGTTCCCGTTGCCCCCGCTCACGAGAACCTCCGACAGATCGAGCCAGGCGCTCCAGTTCAGAGGAAATTCCAGCAGGCTCTCGGCCAGAACCATGTGGGGTGGGTGKGGACAGGGAATCGACTCCTTCTGGGCCTCCTTGAGTAGCATTCCGTAGACGTAGAGGCCAAAGGCGTCCAGCGACGAATGGTGGTTTGTCTTGCCGCCCTCGTTGTCTACGATGCCCTGTCGGTTATTGTTACTGTAGGCCCGGGACACCTCTCGGACCAGCTGCGCCAGGTAGGGATTCTTGGCGCGGGTTTTCGAGGTCGACAGGACCATGGCCGAGGACTTTCCGGCGCCACCGGCACCACCCTCGTTGGGATTTCCGGCCGAAGCATTGGCGGCCTCGAGTTCGCTGTAGTCTTCTTCCTTCCTCCGTTCCCCCGCCATGTACAGGGCATATGCCCTTAGATAGAACCCGTAGGGCGACAAGTTTTCCTTGGGCGGCCCCATTTGCGTAATGTCCCTSACGCTGCTATTGATGTTGTTGTCTCGCTTTGTGCTTTCGGATACTGTCGGTTTTTCGCTGCTCAGAACCGAGGCCGCGTGCAGGAATTCGCCCAGTTCAAAAAGGGACTTGGCGTGCCAGTCCTCGGCGGTCATGGATCCRAGTTCGTTCAGCATGGACAAGTTGGAGGGTTCTTCGCCGAACAGTTCGTCGTCGTGTTCGTTGCCATCGAGGCTGTTGTCGTGTGTMGTGAACGACAAGTCCACATCGTTGCCACCAGCGTGGTTGCCGTTGCCTCCGTGGTTCCCATCCCCTGGCACTACGGAYTYGGCGGTTCCGACCGGGATCCCCGTGACCTGCTCCGCCGCCCACTTCCCGGCGAGCTTCAGGCACCGGTGGGACAGAATGGCCGAGGCTTTGAGGAGTTCGGTTTTGACCCGGGTGGGATCCCAGTTCAGTTCCAGTTCTTGTTGYTGCTGCTGTGGATAATTGTGGTTGTGGTTGCTGGGTGTGTATGCGGATGGAGGAGGCATGTTCGCGGTTGCGTTGGTGTTCATGCTGTTGCGGCCCATAGGGTACCCGCCTCCCGGCGTCGAAGCCAGCGACGAAGCRGCGGGAGAAAACAGCATGCTGTACGACGACGAGTCATTGGTGTTGTTYCCGTATCCTCCTCCGTATTGGTGGTGGGGATGGTTCGGGCCAGCCATGATTTTGGGTTTCGAGTTTCAAACAGAAAGGCCGGCAATCGGATTGGGAATGTCCAGGGATGTTCGTGCAGAGAAGAGGAGGCGTCGTCTGTATTGGAATGTGTGCTCGTACCGGTATGGGGGGGGATGAATGGAGTCGGATGTCGGAACTCCCACATCGAGTTTTAATCAACACGGAACGGCACAATTTTTGAATTTCAATTTTTGACCTCTGCTCGCATGCGCCCACTCTGTCTGCGCGTCTTGACATCAAAAAATGCGCTTCTAGAATTGTACGGGTACGAGTACGAGTACGAGTACGAGGGCATAAAGTACCGTACCATTCCTGCCGGCAACTGTTTTGGCGGGATGCTTCCCAAAATATAATATAACCTTATCCTTAAAAATATATCGCCTTCCGATGCGTCGGTTTATCAATCAACGAACTCGAGAGCTCAAAACTGTGCCGACGACTTCAACGAAGAACAATCAAAATCGTTCCGTGTGTAAGAAAACCTACCTTACATAAGGTAGCTATCTACCGTATCTCTTTCACTGATTCCATCGCATGTCGGACGGATCTGAGCACACTACGGTACTCGTACCGAAGAGCGATCTATTTGTTCGATATCGATTTACAAGCATGGCAACCTCCCATCCCACACGAAAACCACGGCGAAACCGGTGGGTCTTCTACGCCATTGCTGGGTTCGCAGGCATTGCGGTCGTCGATGCCTTCGTTTCGTCGGGGCAGCGGGGGGTGATGGGGAAAGGGCCCGGCGATGGCGGATTTTCMAAGGCAGCCGAGACGGGAGCGCACAGCACACGGATCACCGTGAGCCGACACGGCGGGAGGACGAACCAGAAGCACCCAGCAGCCTTGCAATCGACCGCGCAAGCAAAGGAAACCCCGTTTTTTGCGGAGTTCAAAGAACCTTCCGTGGCACGGCCKTCGGCGACGGCTTCCGCAACACCAAAAGCGTCGTCRCCGCCCGCTTCCGCGATGTTCACGAGGGGSCCCGATCCGGCCACGAAACCGGACTATGCCAACATCCACGGGCCCCTTGGCAAGGCGGTCGACGACGTCTTCCTKTGGATCTTTCGGACCAGGCTCGCGGAGTTTGTTGGCGTCGATTCCAGTCTCCCAAAGACGGACTACGACGGCCTCATCGAGCTGACGGCCGCCCTCAATGCCCGGTACAGCGACCGGGAGGAAATCCAGACCATTGCCCAAAAGACGCTGCGTGAGTTAACACCGAATTTGAGTTGCAACGGTTGCATTCTGGGTTCCGGGATCACCGAATATGGCCTGGYATGGCATGGATCTATACTGTTGTGGTGCCAGCCGATTTCACGCAGTCGATCGCTGAAATTGTTCCGGCCGTGCCAGGTGAATGCTTCGGTGTACCAAAGTTGAAAGCCCGTGGTAATGCTCGTCAATTCGTTCGTCCACCGTTTGCTTACTTGCATTTTTYCCCTCTTTGCTGCCGCCACAGGTTCTCTCTTTCCGAGTTGGCTTCCGGGCCAGTTTGCCATTCTCTTTGCAAGGCCATTTCCCGAGGTGCGTATCCKTATTTTGGAATTGCTTGGTTCCTGCCAACGGGTATGGCTCAATTTCTGTGGCCACTGGCCCGTGGCAGGGGCTTTCCATTCAATCCTTTGTAAAATACCCATCCAAAGTTCCCGTCTAACAATTGGCACGCTGTTCTGACTGTTCTTTTGTCTTTCAAACACTCGTTTGCGTGCATGTGTTCTGGTGCGTTGCTCTCCCCTTGTAGTTTTCTTCTCGAATGAACGCATGGGCCACGTACATGGCCGGAACCTGGCTCATGGGGGAATGCGAAATAAACGACATCGAGATCGACGGAACCACGTACAAGGACCAAGGACTCCTGGTCAAGCGGTGCCGCTTTCTGGAAGAATCGGGGTGCGCGAGCGTCTGCGTCAACTCGTGCAAGATCCCCACCCAGAACTTTTTTGCGGAGGACATGGGCCTGCCTCTRACCATGACGCCGGACTACGAAACCCACGAGTGTCAGTTCGCCTTTGGCAGGGCCCCGGACGAGAGAGACGAGTTCGACGCCAAGAACACGCCCTGCCTCTCGCGGTGTCCGACCGCCGGTTCGATGCGGAGCTGGCACAGCGGGGGCAACGTGGCATCCGTGGAGGGCCCCACTTCGTTCGATGCGACGGCTGGGACCGCCGGCGGCGAACCCGGTGGCAAGTGCGCGTTCATGGAGAATGCCCCGTCCGAACGGTGATGACGAATCCTAAGAACAAAAGATGTCGTGGTAAAAGACCTTCTACAAAATGATTTCAATTTAAACGTGATGAACAAGCTGCCGTTTGGCCAACGCCCGCATCGTGCTATGCCAACGTTTGCCCACGGCGAAATCGATTCGTTGCGTGCTCGCATCGCTTAAGTGCCTTACTTGGATTTGATCATGGAGATGGCCAGGGAGATGGTCGAGATCATGCTGGTTAAGAAGCCGATCCATTTGATGGCGCCTCCTTTCTTGTATCGTGCAGTGGCAACGTCGAGCGACGTATCGATGTAACCCTTTTGGTAGAAATAGGATCCGACGTAATAGAACACGGCTGTGGTGTCGTAAGATTCATTGGGATGCATTTGATTCATTTCGTTTGTCGTCGTCGTCGTCAGCGGTGTAGTCATCAATGTTTGAATCGTTCGTGAAAAAAAGGAAAGTTAGATCCGGTGTGMAAGGACACAATTCAAGTCCCTCGTGGGAAATTCATTGACGATCACGATTGCATCCCAACCGAATCGATCTKGGTTGCGTTCGTTCATTCGTGCAGCTTCTTGGATTGTAATGAGCTCCCAGTACTGTACAAACACTCGCACTTTTTCGGTATTCCATAATGCTAGTTCTACTTACTTCCAACGGCACAGGCMATRGGATATTTCAGTCCACCCAGGAGGGTCATGGCGATGTAGGAATCGAGGGTTTCCATGAAGTTTTGGTGGGAGCGCTGGATGCGGTTGAACTCGTCGGCCTTCTTGTGATATCCGGGAGTCGCGTAGAGGTTCGGGTAGGGAACATCACAGTCTTTTCGTCCCTTCATCACCGCACCGGCCAGGAAAAAGTTGCAAACGACTGAGCCGACGCCGGCGCCGAGGACGACAAAGCCATACTCGCTGGGAACGGAAAGTGTGAAGACCATGGTGCGATATTGTTTAATTATTTGGTGTGTTCGATGGAGTTCGTGTTTGTACCGGTAGTATGTTTCTTAGGCTGGCAATGCTTCTTTATCGTCCTTCATCTTCGCTCCTTCCTGAACCCTGCGATGACAACGATATTAATTTTCTAGCGTGACTTGTCTACGGGGACAGTACTTGAACCCGCTACTGCCWGTACCGTTTTTGATGACATCGCTTGGTACGAGACGTAAAGTACTGTGTTGGACCCGAACCCAAAATACAATGTACTGTAATGAGGCAACAAAAAAGAGCCTAGCGATTGACGAGAAAGAATCTTYGACCGCAGTCGTCGTAGATCTTTTTTGATGAAACAATKGACTGCGGTGCGGGTTTGAACGGGATTTCACGGGTTTTCATTCGTTTGTTTCGTTGCWATCGCGCGACGTCAGCTGAATCGTACCGGTACGACCCATACCGTACTACTAGTAATCTTTTTCATGTCATGGTTGCGGAGGATCACGTGCTCGGTCCAAACGTGCACGTTTGCTTGAGCACTCGTGTACATGATACGTTACGTATCGTATGTA
>CAACVS010000110.1:85712-99538 GCA_900660405.1 Pseudo-nitzschia multistriata
AATCAAAAGTATCTCTAGGCGAGTTCTCATACGGTAAACACAACCTTCGCTCTTCATCTCAGCTCAACCTCATGTCTACTCCTGTACCGTACATGCGGCAAAGAAAAACACAGAGAGTTGGTTTGAACTTCCTTCCTTCACCGCCAGCTGTTGCCTGTTGCCTGTTGCTCGTTGCTCGTTGCTTGTTGCTTGTTGCTTGTTGCTTTTTCCTTCCTTTCGATTGGGATGGGATCGATTGCACTGTGTGAGATCGGCAGATTGACATTTTTAAGGAAGGAGGTCGYTGGATCAAAATTAATAAAGAAACAGGCTCGGTCGTCCTACCTTCCACTTCAGCGACAGAGTGGCATCGCTGCCACCGGCCTGTGTTATTGGTTGGGRTGGTCGYTGTTTTTYGGTATTGCYGTGTTCCCCACATTTGCTTTCCGGTGCTGCAAAAGAGATCGCCCCCTTCTACTGCAACATCCGTGCAGGTTGAAAAACAGCAATCCGATTCCTTTCGCGTCAAGCCTTACAATTACAATAGGAGGAGCGATATCAGGGCTCAGAATGGCTTCCCTCGACCGCAACAATGGTTTGTTGTCCATGGATGCGCTTTCTCTGTCAAGGGCGATTCGAGAAGAAGGAAAAATTACCTGCGAACAATTGATGCAAGCAACGCTCGATATTATTGATGAACTCAATCCACACTACAACGCTATCATTATGCTCAAGGATCGCGGCGTCTTGATGGAACAAGCCCGGGACTGCGATCGAGCCTTGTCGGCTGCAAAAAAGGCAAACTCCAAGCGCAAACCTCTCGRTAGAGGTGAGTTAGATAATCCAAGGTACGACCACAGCGACGACGATCGAGATCGCCTCGATTTGATGCAGGCATTCGGGTGGCTCTATGGCATTCCCGTTGCCATTAAAGACGTTTCCAACGCCGAGTCCTTTCCAACGACGATGGGTGGATCTCCCTTGTTCTGTAGCGGCAATCCCGGGGATGCCAATCTTCCTCTGCCCGCAACAGTCAGCGATCCATATGTTGCTGCTATAATTCGCGATGGTGCCATTATCATTGGCAAGACCAATGCTCCGGAAGGGGGCCTTGGTTCCAATACGTTCAACGACCTCTGGGGCAAAACTCTCAACGCTCTGGTCTCGCGGGGCGATGGGTCCATGGCAGAGACGAAGAAGGCAGTCAGTGCTGGAGGAAGTTCGGGCGGGGCGGCCGTTGCGATTGCCACCCATATGCTTGCATTGGCCGATGGAACCGACAACATGGGCAGCCTGCGGAATCCGGCCGGATGGAACGGCATCTATAGCCACAGGCCGACGGCCGGATGGATTCAGTCTGCTGCCAAAGTCGGTGACAACAATKGCGAACAATCGGTCCGGGATTCCAAGGAAAGCAATGTCCATACCAACAGCGGTGACGAYACCCCGTTTTTCTCCTCGGTATCGAGGGTGCTCCCCCATCCGGCGAGCACACCGGGGCCCATGGCCCGCACGCCACTCGATTGCGCTCGGTTGCTGCAAACCATGGTTGGGGACCAGGATCGGTTCGATGCAAATGCTCTGATTTTKCCCCCGAAACATCCGTTCGGTGATGCAAGCCSAGAGGCAACAGTGCGTATCGGATGGCTGGGTGATTGGCAAGGCCAATTGCCAATCGAAGACGGCATTCTGTCGGCGTGTCAAACAGCTTTGGATGAGTGGAGTGCGAGAAGTGGCAATGGGAACCACCGTCGGTGCTTTGAGAGAAGGAACCACACAAAGGTTGTCGTGRTGAATATTGCAAATGTTACCTCGGCTCTCAGTGAGGAGAATAGTACCGCTTGCGGAAATTTGTTTGATTTGGAACTTCTATGGGAGAGCTATAATACAATCCGTTTTGCTTCCACCTACGAAACTTACTCCACACAATTTGATGTGAAACATCTGCTATCGCAGCAGGGTAGGCACTTGATCAAGAGAGAACTGGCTTGGGAGCTCGAACAGGGACAGGCGATTGCTTCTAGTARCGACAGAGGAAAGGCACGTCTCGAGCGGGCAAGAGGCGTCTATGATGCGTATGAAGGATGGCTGAAAGGAATCTTTCGTCAACGAAAGAATGGAGACGGGGAGGGGGGCGGAAACGAAGTTCAAAACGAATACCAGGGCTTGAAAGTCGACGTTTTAGCTCTACCGAGTGCACAGGTGTGGCCTTTTCCAATCGAGSACCGCTATCCCAAAGAAATTWGTGGAACAACCATGGATACCTACCACCGATGGATGGAAATTTGCGTACCGGTCAGTTTCGGCGGTCTGCCGTGTGTCACAGTCCCGATTACTGGAACACCATCGATACCAGAAAGCAACGGAAAGAACAATATAGAAAACGAGTGGATGGAAAGAAAACGAATACCGATGGGGCTACAACTCTTTGCGACACGTGGGAAAGACCTCCAGCTCTTGAATCTCGCGGCGGATTATTATCATTGCCAAATGACAAAACGCGAAGCAAGGGATTGAATCAACGAACGCTCGTACGATCAAAGAAGTAAAGAAGGAAAGAAAGAAAACGAGAAAGTCCATCGAGAGCTGAAGAATCGCATTGTCAAAACCTGTAATTTTGTCGAAAGTACCAAGAGTACTGCTTACTACTGGAAATAAACACATCAACAGGAACTCATTACTACTGATTCCTACAAGCACCTCAGGCCCAATACTACTGGTACTGGATGTGTTGCTAGCAGTGTCAACAGGAATACTGCTTACTAAGTATTTCTTAATAGCTATCCAACATTGGTCTTTTATTGAGGATAGCAACAAATAACACGGAATTAAACGTAACACCATGCAACACCACAAATAACACGGAATAACACAGCAACAAATCGCAGCGAGCAACGAATCACAGCAAGCAATGAATCGCAGCAAAAAATCACAGCAACAGCAACAAATTGCAGCAACAAATTGATTGCTCCGAACATTGCTCCAAATCAAGTGCTTGCGTGCTTGTTGCTTGCTCCAAATGCTTGCTAGCTGCTGGGCAAATCAACAATTGTGATACGAATCAATTGCTCCAAATTGATTGCTTGTTACTTGATACAAATCAATTACTCTGAAATGATTACTAGCTCCTMAGTCTAGCATGTCCCCCATTCCTTTCATCATCTTTTCAACMAGCTTACTGATAGTTAGATACCCATACACCTCATTGATCCTTCTAATGGCAGAAGTCACTGTGTACCCTCTTTCAGTCAGCCTCTTCATACACTTCCAAATAATCAGTTGCTTGCTGTATCTGTCCCTGCATTTGCCTCTTTGTTCAGTAGTAGTAAAATCCCTTGCTGGCTTCCTTCCACCAATCCCATTAAAKGGGGATGTAGCAGAAAGACCAGGRTGAGAGGTACCAATAGGAGCATCAGCTTCTATTACTGTTGCAGTACTAGCACCTCTGTGTCTCCCCCTACCAGTCCCAGTACTACTAACAACAAGACTACCAAGCCCACTAACAAAACCACCACCACAAACCACAAACCACAATCCTTGCAGGGGCTGAAGGGGCTGCAGCCAATGCTCTTACTGTGGTATGCAGTGATCTCAGCTGGCGTTTTACATCAGCTGGCTCARAAACTTGGTGATTGTGAAGGTGTCCAAGTTCTTCCTGCTGGTTTGAAGAAAACTTGGCATAAATAGCATTCCTTCATCTTTGAGCGGACCTAGTGGCCATATCTTCAGTATTGTCAGTGATCTCATCCATACTAACACATCCACTCACCTCTGATGGAACCACCCTCATTCTTTGCACTGGATTTAATCCATCAGCAAGTGTACTCACAAGAAGAATGAATTTGGATACCACACAGTGCCTGATATCAGTTGGTACTAAATCAATGGTAGATGGTTCAAAAGAAGCCCACAGCAAGCTAAGCCCAAGGATCTTTGCAACACTAACACAAAAGGCATCACAAATGGCTGGAGCAATTTCACTTGCAAGACATTCATCTGCAATGCCACTTCCCTCAGCTGCCTTGTACCTGCAAGCTCTTCCCTCAGTTAGCTTGCTACTAGCACAAGAAATATCAGGCCAGTCTAGTTGAATTGCAGTATATCTAGACTGCGTCTGCTGTGTAGCTGCTGCCCAACGCTCTCTATAATCAACCTCTTCAAAGGTTCCACCACAATTCCTAGCCCTAGTAGTAGCAGAGAACTTCCAAACAGAGTGAGTACTGACCTTCCCTGCTGATTCCACACCAGTGGTTGCTGGGACAAACACTTCACTGATTGTGTRCGTACTACAAAATAAAGGTTAGAAAAAGATTTTGTAGGCCGGAGTTGATGTGATACATTGGTCAAACATTGTTGGACTTGCCAATATGGTGGTGCTAGTCTCTGCAGTACATCAACTTGGTCTTGACAGTTGCTATACAAATACTTACACTACATCAGTGCGTTGTTTTGCYGACAGGTGATTAGAATTTAAATTTGAATTGTAATCCAGCTTCCAAAATGTCTATTTCCACCACAATGGCACTGGTTAATGAGGTACAATGGTGAGTGCATGCCTCCATTGCTCAGTTACATGGTTATAAGGTTCTCCAAGTCTCAAAAGCATGTGGGCTAACAGAAATAGTCGGAAGATGCTATATCAACAAGCTTGAGGCAAGGCCACGCTGGCTGAGAGCTGTCAATTGTGYAAAGGCCCTGGACAACAAGACAGGTATACTCAAAGTTTGGAATAAYAGATACACCACATGGCTACTGGGAATCATTCTCCAGTATATGTTATGTGATACCCAGATTCAAACACACTAGTAGTACTAGACGGAAGAAGAGAGTTGTATGATAAGGTCAGATTAGTACCCATGGCTGATACAACAGAAGGAGGATATGAGAAATCCAAGTCCAACTGGTGCCCATACATCAATAAGGAATGGAGTCAGCTGACCCAAGAACCTGCTACTTTTCATATAAATTGGAGTCTTTGGATCCACCTATGGTGTGGTACTAATTGTGATGGGCAGTGGATCATACTATCTGATGAGGATCTTCATTACCTCATATTCTTGGATCAAAAGCCTGGGGTGTGCAAGGATGTAAGGAAAGACCTTGGTTTTGGTGGGTWCCCAAAAAAAGAAAGTCAGTAAACCTAGARRGTTTTCTTGAATGACAACAAAACTACAAGAAAAGGGTGAGCCGTGGCAAGCAATAGTACGTTTCAGAACTGATTGACCCAACATTTCAGAATAAAGGTGGAGGGGGACAATTGTTGAGCCTATGATTGGTCTTTCACATGGGAGGTAAAGGGATGGAAGGGAATAAAGGAAGATCATTTGTGGAGAGTGATGAAAGGAATAGTAGTAGATTTCTCCTTCTACCACTACAAGCACAAGTTTAATATCCAGTGCCTATGGTTTTGAGAGGAGGAGTTTGCTTGATACAAGAAGAAGAAGGGAGCCAGGGAGGTGCACAAAAACTGACATAGCAGTCTTTTATGGGAAACTTTTACAGAAAGAGCTACTAGGAAGAGGACTAATTTGTATGGATCCTGTGTGGTGGAAGAAGCACGGAACAAACCAACTGAGGATTATGACAAGGACAAAGTCATTGAAGAAGCAATTCAAACTCTGCTGACTACAGACCACTTGGTTTGATTATCATAGAATAAAACAATCCAATGCTGTACAATCTTTGTTAAACAAATTCCTATTCAGATCCTTGGAGAATACTTTAAATATTGGATCCAGGGAATGCCTTTCTGTGAAAAGAAAAAAACTTGRAATTCCTTGATGCTGCAAAGARTAACAAACAATATTACAAAAGGCCTTCTAGATTTGAACCAAACAACAAAAATGTTTGTGTTCTTGGAAAGGGGGAAAAATACGCCATCATAATCCATCTGTAATGATCTTTTCTGCTTCGGTATCCTGCATTCTGGACAATATTTTGTTGAAATTGGTAAGCCATTCTCCCCTGCTCCCAATGACAAGAAATCATCCATTGTTCCTTTGTTACTCACAACAGTCACCTCTGAATTAATGCTTGAACATGGAAATAGGTACAAGCAATCTTGTAGAGTACCCTTCCTAAAGAAGCCAACGGGTAAACCATTGGCTCAAGAAGGTCAAATCCCCTGACCAACATATTACCAATTGGTTGCTTTATGTCAAGAAAATAAAGTACCTGGCAGGGATACTGCTTCAGAATTGGACATATTTTGTCATCCACAGGATGCACACCCCTTTTGTTAGGGAGGTGAAGAAAAAAATAATCCCAATCAAACCAAATGTTGCACTGTTGTCCACTTTAGTATGATTTAAACTTAAAGAGTGCCCAAAAGAGAAGCTTTTCGCTACTTCCTGTGTCCAGTCGCTTGTGCTCCTTACAGCCTGACAAAAGGTCAAGTTTGTATGACTGGGAGAACCTGATTGCAGCAGAAATCAATGATATCTGTAGGCAGACATGGGAGGCTTCTGTCTTGATTCTCCTTTGTGTCCCATTTCATAAAAGGTAAATCGGTTGCATCACATTTGCCAATGCTGAAAAAAAGAGAACCAYCTTTCAGTTTCAGAATCTGGTGTGATTGCAAGTATTGGTACATGTCAAAACTCATAATGGAGTCTATCTATCATGCAGTACTCAATGTGCTGTTTTGCAGTTTGTTTGATAAGSGAACAGGAGACTTGAAAYGTTCTCTTTGCTGGGGCTTTAACTTCCATCTTTTGGTTGCTTTTACTCAAAGAAGAGTCCAGATGGAGAACCAAAAAGCCTCAAGTATTGCAAGAGATGAAAGTACATGTGATTCTTACAAGATTGTTTCCATTTCCCTCATTCCTGCCAAGGTATTTGTTGATGTTGTTAGTAAGGTGAACAACCATCTTATGAAGGTTAGTTGGAAAATTAAACACTTTGTATCTTCATTAACTTTATTTTTACCTTCTTTACCAGGGCTGGTAACACCCCATTGATCAATGGGTGTTTTGATTATATCAACAATAATAGAGTTGGGGGGACTTTTGTCCAACTGAACATGTTCATCAAAAACACCTGCTGTCTAGATCAGCAGAATCGACACTCTATTAACACATGATCACCACCAACTTGTTTGACTGAAGGGATATACATCACTTGGCCATCAAGATTCTGCAGCATGTCACTAGAAGGGCTGTCTTGGGTATTAGTTAGTGACGCAAACCACTTGTTCATGCCAACTTGTTCCTTGAATTTTTGCACAATCAAGGAGGAACTGAAGTCGTTGGTCTCGTTGCCAACATAGATATAACAATATTGGAGGCAATCTTTACTGAAGCTGAGATGAGTAAGAAGTTTTTGGGAGGTAATTAAGCCTTCTTGTTGTTGTTCTGTTTGGCACTGTAAAATATGGAGTACTGGTTTCTCTTATCTCTTGATCTGTGACAGTGTTGACAAAATACTGGGGGGTGATAGCAGGGTATATGGTGAATGAGTTCAGAATGCCGTTCCTATAATGAATAGAATAAAGAACGGAATGAGTTCTGTGGGAGGGGTGACTTTTTTATGCTTGCAGCAGCATGGAGTTGTGTTACTTTGAAGTAAATGTATGCTCATTCTTCCAAAAACATGTTCTGGGGAAACAGAGTTGTGAAAGATTTTTCCATAATTTTACTATTTTAACAGGGCCCTCCAGAACMAACTCACGCATCCCCCCTTTGAAATCAAACATCGGGGGCATGATGTTGTGTTTTTTTTTTAAATAAAAAACACGTTTTAGAAATGTGGGTTATTTTTCCCATGTAGCTAGCTAATAACCCATGATTCTAAAACGTGGTGGGTTATTTTTCACAAAAAATAACCCCATGATTTAAAACATGGGTTCCTGGGTTAACCCACAAATAACCCATGAATTAACCCATGAATTAACCCACGAATAACCCACAAACCTGCCGGGCCTTTTTTCAAAAATTAAAAACAGTGGCTGATTACTACTAGTACTAAAAAATGACTGAAATAGTACTTAACATCTTTATTTCTCCGTCAACCCAGATGACTGTAAATTCGTGGGTTATTGTTGGGTTCTTTCGTGGGTTGTTTTTCAAATTTAAAAAAACACATTTTAGAAATGCGGATTATTCTTCCCATGAAATAACCCATGATTCTAAAAGTGGGTTATTTTTCACCAAAAATATCTCACGTTTTTCTAGGGGAGGAATTCCAAAAGGGGGATGTGTGCGTGGGTACCAGAGGGCCCAGGAAAAACTACTAGTAGTACGGTAGTAAGGGTGGACGTTGAAACTTCCATGGTATCAACCGTGAAATGCGCAATACCGGTACCATGGATCCGACTCTTGTGTGTCTTGTACGAATCAAATATTGGAACAAAATGCCAATTTAGCCATAGTCGGCAATCTTGAACGACGAGATTCTCATTCGTGGGAARTTATTTCCTTAAGGCTTCGTACCTCYACGTTGCAYTGCACGAATCGAATCAATACATACGGTACGGGTAACTGCTGTTACTAGTAATAAAATGACCCTACGGTACGAACTCGTTATCGATTTCAAACCTGTGTTCGCAATCTGYTTACTAATCGGGTTTTCTGCGTCTTCATGTGTGTTCTACCGGTATTCTCASCAGCTGGAGCTGAAGACGTTCTTTATGCCTACGCCTTGGTAATTACATTCATATATCAAACCTTGGTARTTACTGTACATTCATATATCAAACTATCACCAATGGTTCAAGTGTTRYAGTACGTGAATAAATTACTTAACAAACACTAGAAATATTAATTTTCAGCGATGACCCCCTRACGTTTTTGCAGAAAAAGTAATAGGCCTGTCCAATAATGTTTATTCAAAAGCGTAAGGAATTAGCACGATACCTCAAATGATAAAATTTTGGACATTTTTGCATGYGCAAGGCAAACCTKGTACCTCCTCACGTGATGTAATCATCTAGATCTATTTTTTCCCCTCACATTATCAAATTTTGAAATCAAGAATTGAAGACAAACAAAAAAGTCGAATACGCTTCGTCATCTGCACCCATGATCGCATCATATTCTATGCATTCAAATCACACAGTGCACCGACCAACTTTCATCTGTGAAAGTCCTCGACAAGTGTACACGGCACGTAATGATGTCGGACCATTATCGCAAAAGCAAACAATACCACCGGTAGCTATATTGAGAAACCTTCCAATACGAAAAGAACCATCCCTAAACGATATCATCTGTGCCCGTGGAAGAGGATACTGGGATCATCCTGGAAATAAAATGTATCGTCAATGTATCGATTTAGCCAAARCACAATATTGCAGGGCTCCTAACCGGCTCGGGAAATCATTAATCGTATCAGAGATAATTGACGCTATCCATAATTCTGGTAGGGGATTTTTCAAGAAAGTTCACGGAAAAGAGAATGAATGGGTCGAATGCAATGAAAATTCGATCCGGGAAAAAGTCACACAAAGTTTGCGCGACGGTCTTTCCTTCAAATACAGTTCATCGATAACAAGAAAGAGGGAAAAGAAAGCGAGGGTCCAAGAAGCCTTCTACGGAGACATCGACGTGATCGTCCATTCAAACAAAGCAGTTTCTCAAMAAATAAAAGATCTRGAGAAGAAGGTTGAATGGGCAAATCGCAATTACGGAATAGAAAACGATGCTCGAGTTTCGGACGAGGCAATAATGAAAATTTTTGACGAGGGAAATTTGAATATCCTGGAAACTATGAAAAAAGATCGATCCATTCTTGATCAATTACATCAGATTGGCAGAAAGAAAACAAAATCTCACATTCACCGAGTATCCCTGCCGTTGTCACCCCCAAAAATGGGTTCGAGAGAGAGTTTTTCATTGGAATTCCCTCTACCTTTTTCAACTGCAAACAACAATGAACCTGGTAAAATTTCACCGTCAGCATCTGTAGATTTGGAGGCGGTAACTGTTCAGCAACACGATGAATACGTCTTTGATTCCAATGGCAAAATGGATATCGATCTGGAATCGACGTCGACAATGTTTCTTGACAATATAGTGCACTACATATGATTAGGATAAACTTTTAAAACTATTGCACCTTACACATTGTGATACTAAAACGAGCAACGATGATTTGGGGACACTTTACTGTTCTTCGACTGTTGTTTCTTGCTAAATGTGCGGTGGCTAATCCGCTTTAGCAACAGCATGTATTTTCAGACTCGTTCTCTCTAGCATCGATTCTTTGAACAAATCTCTCAATATTCTTGACTCCCACTGAGCGCTGATACGATAGTAATCGTTTGGTTTTGTTCCTGTGCAAACTCAGAAAGAAAAATAATAGATATTACGGTAGTTAGTACTATTACTACTACGTTTTCGTAGTATTTTCGAAGTTTGAGCTACTCGGTTCCGAAGTATCGGACCAGAATACGTGTCCGAAGTGTACCTTTACTGTTGAAATAAGCTCAATATTTGGGCGATTGGATTGCTTCTTTTTTGCTTTTATCAGATCTATTTTAGTAGTATACAATTATGTCAATTGCAAGAAGTGAAAAGTATCTGACGTACCTTTGATAGCTATTCAAACAGGCCCCATATATGACTTTCATTTCACGGGTTGAAAGGGTTCTACCGGTTCTTTCAAGGCATGACCTACAGCTATGGAAAGTCAAGACTGAAAATTTATCATGATATTCCTATTGTATTCATYAAGAATGTTCTTATACAGTCATAGTGGGTCACCGGAGGAGCCAAATAAAGCCAAATATTGCTTGGATATTTGGATTGGTCACGCATGCTACTAAACAGGGACAATCATCATTGACGATTTTACCACCTACCCGTACGTACCTTCGCTACTAGACCTGTTACTGGAATGGAACCAGCAAGCGCTACTTACAGTAACACACAAATTAAGCATAGGAATATCATGTACGGACTGAAACTTTCGAGTAGCTTCCTTGTAAGTTTCTGGTAGGATTCTGGTAGCTTCTTTAGTATGGTACCATGCGACCTATTAGCACGCTGGCAGAACGCAGCCATCAAGCTACCACCAAAATACCAGAAAGTAGCGAGGACTCTACCAGAAAGTTAACAGAAATTCCGGTATGTTTCTGTTAACCCCAACCCCAACCCCAACCCCAAAATGAAAATGAAAAATTCTTAAGACTGAGCACCACAAGAAAACGTCTTGCCGTTTGCCGCGACACATGCTGTGAATGTCACGTCAAAACCAAAAGCTGTTGAATTGAAAGTGACATAACCTACACCTACCCTAGGTAGGTATGCTCAAGCTCAAGATTAGATGCAATTGGGAACGGTTCTATCCATAAAATTGCGCAACAAGACAACAATGTTGGCCACTAAAGTGCCGTCTTTGCTTCCGAAATTCCTCCCATTGAGGAGAGAATTGACGCAATCTTTGACTGCACTTTCCGGAAACGGAAACGGAAGGACAAGTCTAACAAGCCCGTCAACGCCAACATCGACATTCTCATCGTCGTCGTCTTCCCTACTGCAAACCCAACAACAATCTACTAATTCTCAGAAGCGATCATATGTTTCGAGGGCGCATCCCCGACCCATCCCTGAGTTTTCCGTGCCTATTGGACTCCAGATGGTCCTTGATGGAGTCGAAGAACGAAAGAAAGCCCGTGCTGCAAAATGGGAACGCAACAAAGAAAAACGGCGCTCAAGGGGCATTGAAGTAAGTGGGCTGTGATTCAAATAATGGAACGATTCGTATGGCTTCAAATTGATCAGATTGGACTCTATAGAATTAGTAGAAACTATGATGCAAATGATTCTATTGCGGCGAAGTCTCATCATCTTCCATTCTACTCAATTTTGATTGCGAATCTTTCGTATTAATCCACTGGTGCGCTTGTGCTTATTGTGATGACATGGACTTCAAATAACGCAAAAAAATGTTTTTAATTGATTTAATCGAAAGGATGTCGGAGAATATCGGAATCAAAACGAAACCATCGATTTGTCCATCAACCTGAACGTCGACCCAAGGCGACCGGGTCAGGCTCTACGAGGATCTGTTGTTTTGCCCCACGGAACAGGGAAAACGGTCTCTTGCCTCGTCTTTACCTCTGATCCATCCACAATCGAGGAAGCTAAGAGTCAGGGACACGAGGCGGGTGGGGAAGAACTAATCGACAGCATTCTTGCAGGGGAGGCCTCAATCGATGCCTACCAACGAGCCCTAGCCACTAAAGAAACCATGCCTTTGGTCCAGAAACAATTGGCCAGGCTCCTCGGACCTCGAGGCCTCATGCCCAACGCCAAGACCAATACTGTGTTTGATGAAGGGAAAGTACTCCTAGAGGCACTCCAGGAACAGTCGAGCACCATTACCTATCGCACCGAGTCGGGTGGGATCCTGCACTTTCCAATCGGCAAAGGCGACTTCACCTCGAAACAGTTGATTGACAACCTTCAGGTGATCTGCCAGGCAGTTCAAGATGCCAAGCCTGAGCAATATGGAAGGGGTAAAAAACCGAAGAACAAGGGTGGTGGTGCAGGCACCAAGGGTAACAGCAAAAAGCAGAGCAAGAATGTCAAATATTGGCTCAAGGCCCACCTTACGGCAACACAAGGCAAGGGAAGTGTCCGACTCGACCTCCGAACCGTCGACCCAGCGTCGCCCTTTTTCATGAAAGAGCCGGAATAATGCTAGAACTCCAATAGGCATCATAATGCTTATTTTTGAAGGGTGATTTATTCATTACTATGCATTGGATCGGACTGGCATAGCTACCACTCCCGAAAATATAAGAAAAATATCTCGAGAAACAGTTCGCGATAGGACACCATCATGACCAAAGCATGCAAGTTTGTGGCAACACAGTTTTGAATTAGGGACTTGGTCGTAGTTCATTTTGCTTCAACTATACCAGGCCATGGGTGTTCATGCCCTCATCTATCACAATCATTCGATTTTCATCTTGCCCACCCTAAGCTAAAAAACATACTTCATCCTAGGTGCACCTCCTGTGGTTCTTCTACCCTAGTCTCTTTTTAAGTTCTCTGTTGTCTAAATACCTTCAGTAGGACTGAGGGCAGGTGAACTGAAGGGTCCAATGGGGGAATTCTCAAGCGGGGAGAACGTGTGCCACAAAGTGGTATAATGAAATCCGGGAGTAGCAATCCTTATTGGGCTCCAGCCCTTGGTGCTAAAGAGTACTCTATGTCTGGTCAATGTCAAGATGCTGTCTTGCTTCTGAAACAGTTTGGAATGGTTCAGTTTGTTCCCTCTTTGGGGGAATGTGTTTCTCATGAATTCAAGGTATTCAATTACTTGCACTCAGGACATGAGCTTGTGAATATTAGCCAAAACTTCCAATCCATAAACTTAAATTTCCATATTGATATAATCTATTCTGCACCAGGACACTGGCTACATCTTTTAGGTAAGTAGTATGATTGGATAATGGCCCTCTAGTCAGCAAGTTTCTTGTTTACTGGAGGAAAAATGTATGGCATCCAGACGTGATTGATTCTGCACCTATTTGTGAAATTTTCAACCTCATTATTCTTGGCATTTGGGGTTTGCATCCACAATGTTTCCTTAGTATGTTGCCCTGACATGAACTTCCATTTTGAAGAYAAACGATTCTTTATTGAGGTTTTGCATCATGGTTACTTTGGACTTGTGATTYTAGAAAGGAGTTGAGTTACAGTAGGAATCCTATTTTATTTTGGGAGCTTGTTAAAATGTCCTACTAGCTTGCATTATTGCATTTGCAAAAGCACAATTGATGTAGTCATATGTGCTGTAAGCAGTGCTCACAAAAGTTCAATTGGTTTCCTGGGATTGGGAGTTTCAGTTCTGCCTTTTGATGTTTTCAAAAACTTTTGAAGACTAAATAGAAGTTGAAC
>CAACVS010000111.1:7421-46176 GCA_900660405.1 Pseudo-nitzschia multistriata
AAGGATCATACCATTCCTACGTACCTATCGTAAGGTACACTTCCTATGTATGTATCATAGGATGTATCGTCAGAGGTCCGAGGATCGTAAGAGGTCTAAGATACTMYTCAAGAATACCTCACGAAGAATAGAGATGTCACGAGTCCRGAATAGAGAAGCTTCATGTAGAATCCCTACCAGGTCTACATGAGCTTCTGATCAGAACTTCGGAATTCTHRTGAACGCGCTTGGTAATCTTCGAATAATTCTAATCTTATAATTTCAATTCTCATACACACTTAACACCTGCTACTAAGAGTACACGTAATCTCGTGCAAAAAATCTTGATTCTTTATGATCTTTGTCCCCATACTCTTTCTGTACCAGCATGTTGAATTTACAATACAGTTAATAAAATGAACATACTAGTGCGTTTTAGGTTCTTCAGGGTTCCTCTTCTCATCTTTCCATGATTCAAAAATTCTTCTATGATGGAGATAATTACCTGCCTACTAGTTGTATCCTCCTCATTTCAATTTGTTTCTTTATGAAATTATTGTCCTAGATAACTTCCAACCCACCAAGTTTGGAGGATATTACAACAAGAATAGATACATATAGACCAGAAAAATCATGGCCTTCTTTTTGATTGTTGATAAGAGATGGGTGCTGGCAAGTTTTGTTTTTGGAAAATTTCTGTCTGACTGACAAGACAACAGAGCACCATACTTTGAGCAAGATGCCCAATTATTTTAGAAACTGACAAGCCCCCTGTGTTCAACACAGAACCACACAATAATAGCTAAACTAACTCAACACCAGCTTGCAGTGCCTAGCTGATGCATATACAGACATTCACCAGGTGTGGCAAAGTGAATGTTGTGATGATTTGAACCAAATCAGAGACCATGAAATACATTCTTGATGCCATCATGGTGTGACTGATTGTTGAAGTATTTTATCTTCACTTCTGGACTAGGGTCAGGAAAGGAGTGGAAGTCCTATGGTGTCTACTTGGTTTCATTTTCTTGAACAGAAGGAATATTTATATTTGCAGAATAGTAGCAATTGCAATGCCTCCTGCACATTCCAACAACACCCTTATTAAAGGAGCCATATTTTCCACAAAGTTTGTCATGCAATTCTGTATCCCCAATAGTATATGCAATAGAAATTCTACCTTCCACTGTTTAGCTGCATACCAGAGGTGGTCCCAGTTTATTCCAGAACCTTTGTTACATACTACATCTCTACTAGTAAATGGATTGAGAGAGCTGCTTCTACTACTTGTAGTACTAGTACTAGTACTAGTACTAGTAGTAGTAGTAATGGTACTGCAACTCCTGTTACTAGTGGTACTACTACTAGTAGTGCCACTAGTATTATTATTGTTACTTGTGATGGTAGGAGTACCACAACTACTAGAACTACTAATAGTGGGAGTATTTCCACCAGCCACTTGTTGTTGCTTTAATGCATACTATGAAAAAGGTAAGCTAATTATGAATGTGATACTTGACAAAATGGTATATTCAGAATCCTCATAAAAAATTKGTGTAGAAAGTGTCTTCAAAAACTATATAATTACTATTTTTGATGAAGTTATGACTTCGTAAAAATTAGAATTATGAATTCCTCCAGCTGATTTTTTAATTTTGGGACCGAGGATGGAATATGATTTTTCGAATCGATGCGCACCCCCTCTAAATTGATGACCCCTGTTAGCAGCAGGGTCAGGAGATAGCTTTGGGGCGCTGTATCTGTACCTGTTATACCTTGTTTAAGGGGTGAATTCACTGGTTTCATTAGTCTCATCGCCGCTTGCTGAAGAATGAGCCTCAAGGCTTTGTTGCTTCTGCTGGGTGTGTCGTTGCCTGTCCGTCGCTCCCAATACTCTCACTAATAACATCAAATAATTTGTTTTCCAAGCATCAATCTTCGGAGGTAACCCACGTTGTCCCCGTACGATAAGTTTTGGTCTTCGTCACAATCATCAATTTTGGTCGTGTTGTTTGTTGTCATGGTTGTAAATGGCGTTAGTGCTGCTGCTTTTGCTGTTGCTGCTCTTGTTGCTGCCATGACTGCTGGTACTATTGTTGCTCCGGGTGCTCATCATCATGCTCGCTTGTAGACCCTGGCGCTTACCTTCTTCGCTGCTGCCCCACGCATTGGCGACCCACGAGAGCGGCCCGGTAGAGTCGTCGTTTTGCATGGACTGGAACATATGGGTGCTGCTACTCTGGAATTTGTCCTGCCGCTGACGGCTGGTCGCCATTTTAAGGGCCTTCCTGAACTTGCGGTACTCACCCACCTTGTATTCAATCTTGCAGAAAATTTGCTTCTGATCCTTCATCTCGGACCACCAGCCTTGCTCGTTCCATATTAAGAACCGACCACCAGATTCTCTGATCTCAGACACCAGTTCCTCTACCGTATTACGTCGATTCATCCGATGATTGGAATGGGTGGTCAGCTCAGCCTCCTGCTCAGCGTTTTTAAGCTCAATCAGACCCCGGAGGATGTTATTTCCAGCGTGCCCCATGAGGCTCTTCCCCTGACGAAATATCACGTCGTTGACCAGCGGGCACTCCATGATGTCAGTCTGGCCATCCTCGATGGCTTCACGAACGTGCAGCCACTGCTTGTGGTATGATGTTCGTATTTTGCCCTCTGAGATGGGAATGTCGGTTGAGGGGATACCAAAAGTCTGTAGTGCGTACCTCAGTTCCATCGACGACCCTTTTGGTTAGTTGGTATGCAAAGCAAAACGAAAAAAAGCAAAATGCAAATGATGTTCTATTCATTTGAGACTCTGATGAAAATCAGAACACTCAATACGCATACGAAAGAACCTACCGAGGTGGACGATCATTTTCGATCGCTCCTTTTTCTTGAACCTTATGGCTACGATGTTCCGACCCCACCGAAACATCGGCGTGTCTGGGGAACAAATGTGAATGGCGCTCGTTCGCACCGTGGTCAGATCAGCAAGTTTCACGGGAAGGATGTAGTGCTCCTTCCTCATGGACAGCTTGAAATTGGCGTCGAACCACACTGCATACACCAGCCCCGACCGCTGTGTCTCTTCGTCGTCTCCAGCCGTCCAACTCAAGTACAAATATATTTTTGCCTGTGTGCGCATGGACAGTGTAAATACACAGAAAAAGAATATTTGAGAGAGGCCGAACACGAGTGAGGGCAGGGTGCCTCGATTTCATGCAACGATACATAACATATTGGGTATTGCATCAAATAATTCAGCAATGGTTAGCTCGATTCAGATTCGCTCAAGGCCATTCGATGCGATGCGATTCAATTCGATTCATTTACCTTTAATACAGGTGGAAACGTCTCGTAGACATTGTTCAGAAAGTTCACAAGGATCCTCCGTCCGCTCCGATCCCGAAAGGGTAGGTACTGTAGGTGTCCCTTGCGGATGTACTGCTGCTCACGCTTCGGAAAATCGCTCAATCGGATCGGTCGCTGCAGGGCGAACTCGCCAAACATTTCCAGGAGGACCTCCACGAATTTCACTATCTGCCTTGCAGCTCTTGAAATGTCAAAGAACTCGAGCCGTAGAAACCTGAGTTTAAAGGCATCGCTGGAGATATACGAAGGAGGGTTTGTGAAGCTCCGGCTCCTCAGGTAGGCTCTTTTTTGTTCCGGGGGTATGATTGCGTCATTGTTCAGTTCTTCTGCGAGTTTGACGAGAGAGTTGCGGACAAGTTCTGGCGTTTCGCTCCGCGCAAGGTTTCGGACACCATGGATTTCTTCGCGGACCTTATTTCGCTCCTCTACCGACATAGAGAGGAGCGCTTTGGATACGAGCTTGTCGCAGGCTCGGGGACTGCCATTATTATCCTCTGAGCTTTCATCGCTTAACATACTAACACTACTGCAGTCAAGTGATTAACTTGCGTTGGATTGGTTTGGTTTGAATTTTTTGTGGCTTCTCAGTGATTTCTATCAATAATGCACTTCATGGAGATTTCGAAGGATTATGCAGGGCACTCTGGAATGACGTCAATAGCGATGGCATAAGATAGGGAATTATGTTGCCCGTGTCATCCTCCGACACTTTCCTCGATTCACGTTCAAATATCTTTGTTCATTTACTTCTAGTCTATTCCATTCTGTTCCGATTCACTAATTTTCGGCTGGCACATAAGGGACTCGGATTTAATCTCTGCCAGCTAAGAATCATAGATCGTACCGTTTTAATCGTACCGTTTTGATCGTACGGATTTATTGTTTGGCCCGGGTATAAATTTTGTTGAAAGATCGTAACATAAGGGACGCTGCTGAACTGACTCGCAAATTTTCACATTCCTTTATCACTTTCGGTCTGTGTGTATATTGCTCACAGTCCAACGTTCTGTGGTCTTTTTTTAAGGAACTCTGATCCTTAAAGTTAGAATCGAACAAAAACAACTAATGCCCCATTTTGGACATTCGACGATTCCATTCTCATGCTTTCTTATTCATTGGAAGTACCTACTGCGCTTAATTACAAATAATGTGATGAAATGGCAGGCGATCAAATAACACACTTAACGGACACTCAAGAAGAAACCATTAAAGACAATAAGTACATTAAATAAATTTGATGATAGGTCGAAAGCCATCGGCGTCACAAAATTTCCTTTGGATTTGGTACAATTTTATGGGAAAGAAGCCTCTTTTATTGTTTTTAAGATAGACGTACTGCGAAGAGAGGATTCCGCACTTAGCGGTCTAGGGAATACGGACAAGGTATTGGGCTCTTCGGAATTTCAACCCAGAGCACGATTGTTCATTTAGGCAAGAATGTCATTTAATGTCGATTTTTGGGTCAATTTAGAGTTAGGGATAAAACAAGAATCAAGCAATTTGATTGGCTAATAATATGGATTTGATGTGAATAAGAAAGAGCAATAATATATTGTTTTGACGAGTTTGATTCAATTATAGAATTTCATTCACGAGTGAAGACAGATCAAATGTTGTGTTTTCACTAGTACTAGTTTGAATAGTTTTTGGACGAGTTTTGACTAGTGATTGACATGACCTCTAAATTAATGTCAATGTTCTAAATTGACACCCTGAATAGTCATGAGAGGAAGAATCAGAAACAGCTTTTTTCCAGCAAGTACCATGAACTACTAGTAGCTAGTAGTACGTCACACAAACCGGTACTATGGTACGTTGTTTTTCCTGGGTACATAAAATAAAATTCGCGCGTGTATTTTGTGATGCTAGCACGCAATTATCTGGTCGTTTTCCTTGGAACATGTTCTGGTACCTCTCATTTCTCATGTGGAGTTCGATGCCCTTTCTCATGCTCGAAATCAATTCTTTTTCCAAGAAAATATTATCATATTCGGAGACGAATTGTCTCAACCGTTCAAAAATTATCTCAACCATTCAAGAATTATCTCAACCATTCAAAAAGTACCATGTGTCGTCACAAAAATATTTTTGCTACTTCATCAATTCTGCAGGTTGGTTTTCAATTCCTCTTTCTTTATGCCAACTCTTCGGAACCCAGCGGCACTCCTCCTGATTAGCGGGTTCGTAGAAAACATCATCGTCCAGATCAGAATCGACGGATTCCATTGCAGAGTCTATTAACACACGATCAACTACTTCCACGGATGGGTTGTACATAACTTGGTCGTCGAGATTCTGCGGCATGCCACTAGATGGTCCGTCCAGGGTATTAGTTAAACAAAACCGCTGGCTAAGGCTGATCTTTTCCTTAGAAGTTTTGAACAACGACGAACTGAAGTCGTGGGTCCCGTCCCCGACATACACGTAATATTTGAAGCAATCCTTGCTGAGATGAAGATGAGTGAGTAGCTTTGGTGACATGATAACGCCGGATTTTTTGTCATTCTTGTTGGCACTGTAAAATACGGGACGTTGGTTCTTCCGATCTCTTTTGCCGTGACAGTTTTGACAGAATACCTTTAGCTTAGGGGGGGGCATGATAAAGAACAAAGCTAAGTTCCAAGCAGAGGATGAGTTTTCTCATGCTTTGGAAGTAAAATTATGCTKGTTTTCGGAAACATGTTCTGGATATATGAAGTTGTGCGGGAACTTTCTAAACTATTATCCAATCATGAAAGACTAAGGGTTGACCCTGAAACTTCGATGGTGTCAACCGCGTGAAATGCGCAATACCATAGATCCGGTTTGTGTGACGTAGATCCCTGACTACTAGTTTCTTGTTGTTGACTAGTAAAGTAGACTGTTGCTACAAGGAGCAAAAGCAAGAACAATCATCTGTATCATCTAATACTACTACATACTAGGCTTACTACTAGTAGTATGTGTCCCCCACCTATGAATTTGGGGGTGGCAAGGGAAACTATTTCTCTAAATTTCAGTTTTTGCTACAACAAATCAAATAAAAATTGACTTTAGAGGAGGGTGCAACAAGTACCTTAGGAACAGTAAGGAGGACCACTCATGGATCTAATCATGAGTCCCTGGGACAGAAAACTATATATATATATAGTATATAGGTCAAAAGCTAAGTAGTACTACTAGTATACAAGTATTATATACTAGTATACTATATCATACTATACTGTATACTAGTACACTAAATTGAAGCATCATCTATATATATATATATATATATATATAGTTCAGAATTTATTTGCATATAGATCTACTTCCTCTTTACTAGTTCTCAGAGGGAGAAATAGAATTCAGAACAGAACTAGTCGATTGGGAGTTCTATTCTAAAGTCTCTCAGTACAATCAGTACTGAGACCTATGCCATCCAAGAACTATGGAATTGAGTACATACTTGATTAGTACTGCTCAGATGTACATTTCTACTATTGATTCCCCTATCTCCGCCCCTTGGCTGGAGCAGCTAGGAGCATACTTTCCAACACAAGCTATGGTTCTGGCCAAATACTAGCGCCTATTCTAGTTCATGAGGTTAAAAATAATATAAAGATTTTTTATTGATTCCCCTATTGATTGCAAGCAAAAGTATTGCAAAGGATCAGCACAACACAAGGAATCATGTAGTGGTGAATCCTTTGAGCAATTCAGTTTATTCAGTAGTTTTAGTCTCACAATCCTAATTTGATAACAATCTTAATACTACTACTACTACTAGTAAAACAATTCAGTACATGTTATTTCATGCAGAAGGGATACAAATCAGATTCAATTTTGATTTGTTAAAGTCATTTTTTTGTAACTTTCCTAAATCCTATTGTGAATATTTGATACTACTACTAGTAGTAGACCTCCTGCTGATAGGGCTATCACATAGTGACTATGTATCTACTAGTTATATAGTATCAACTTTGTTTCTAGTATGTCCAGCAAGAGATATTTCTTTTGCTATTGCGCCCCCACAGTTGACAACTTAAAACGGAAGGTGTTGCTCATTTTTAATTTTCTTCATAATGTCATTAAATTTAATTCATTTGTGCAGGTCATGTGCACCAAATAAAACTCCATTTATGAATGAAAATTTTCCAAGACCCACGATGAAAATAAAATCTGGTCACTATCATATCATGACACCCCCCAAAAGACTCCTTTGTCAACTTTTTACTATTGTCACCACATCCTTTCTCCAGTCACGAATTCTATTTTCCAAATATAAATTCTGATAAATGGAATATTACTCCCAATCCTTTTCTAGTATTCTGGACAACTGTTCTATACTAGTACTAGTAAAATAAACAGATTCTTGCAATTCTCAAAATATGTAAAATATACCACTATTGAGTTCCAATTTTAATCTAGATCCTCTTCTTTTTCTGTTCCTTCTTCATCAGACAAACCTGGTATGTTACCCAAACCATCCTCAAGCAGAGAAGCTCTCAATGCTTGATCAATATGAATAGCTACTATGTTTGTTCTTTTTTGTCTGTTACTACTACTTCCAGTCTTGTTCCAGTAGTATTGCTGATAATAGCTACATATCCTGTAATTACCACTCTCCTTCATAAACCTCTCTCTCATCTTTGTCTTGTCCAACTCCTTCCTTGTAGTAGAATCCTTGCATAGCTCTACTACATTCTCACATAGTAATTCATTGAGCAAGTCCTTTCCTTCCTCTATCCAACCATCACTATTGCCACTGTCAGCGTTGCAATATCTTATTTTCTGATATGGATCTTGGGACTTATCTTCATCTGATTCTGGTTCTCCAAAACATGGTGTTCATTTAAGTTCATTGAAGATCAATATGAAAGCAAATGCCTCATCAGTAACTGAGAAGATCTCGCTGAGCAAATCTTTGTCTTTCCTTTTATTGAAGTTGTTACTTTTTGCTGGATTGATGGCAGACAAGATTCTGTTCACAAAAAAAAAGAATTCATCCTTCTTGTATTTCCTGTAGTCAGGATTTATGCTCCCCACCAGCCACTATAGTCTGGATCTTCAACTACCCCAACAGTACCTGGGAAGGAGGCTGCTGGTACTCTGTTCTTATTATAATCAGCTGTGTTCATGTAATGAATCATAGGAAGTAAAAACACACTTGTTGAGTTAGCAGGGAAAACGATTGTACACAAAGGAAACCAAAAAGCAACTTCTTACCCAGCCAGTTTTTCCAAGCCAAGGTTTGTGAATTATGTCACAATGTGCCAAGTACCATGTTGACCACCTTCTTTTAAATAATTCAAGGGATGCTGCTAGGGTGATATCATTTTGAATGTTGACCCTCTCCATATCAAGAACTCCCTTCTTCATGATGTGAGCAGAAACTTTGTTATTGACAATAGGGAACTTCACCTTGTCATACCAACTTTTTTTACAAAACCTTTCAGTTGCCCTTCCACCACATCATGCAGAAAGGATGACAGACTTGTTGCTTCTAAGTTAACTTAATTTCTCAGGTTCTTCTTCTTTGTTGTGGGTCAACTCTTCTAGTACTTGTGGCTTCTGTTGTTTTTGTGGTTCACTGTGCTGCTCCTGTTTTACAAGCTGCTCCTTCATTATTTGCTGCATCATCTGAAGCATCATTTGTTGGAAGCTGCAATAACACAATTGTTATTGCCAGCAGCAGTGTTACTGCTACCATTGCTAGCAGTGGCTGGTGTGACTTTTGGAGAAGAAGCTTTTTTATCCTTCTGGTTTCTTCCATCCTTGTTTGTGCAAGCTCTTGTTGGTTGTCTCTTGCTTCAGGAGTGTGATGAGAAGATGAAGTATTAACAGTGGAGTTTTTGTTCCCCACATTGGGACCATCTGTTGCAATGGAAGTTCTTGTTGGCTGTGACATGCATGGTTGAATGCTTTGTAGCACTCCTCTTGTTACTAGCTGTTGGCTTGGTGATACCTTTATTACTAGTAGTTCTAGTAGTGGTATTCTTCTTGGGCTTCATAGTACTGTAATCTGGCTTGGGGAGGCCCTTACTACCACAGCATAGAGTTCTTGGTGGATCTTTCTGTTTTGTCATGCCAAGACCAGCACTATTTATGTGTGCTGCAGAACCATGTTTTTTTTTCACAAAACAAATTTTTATGTTTGGGCACAAAAAGAGTGCATTGAGTTTTTTTCTGCTGTGCTGCCACACTGTTTATCTGTTCTCTCTCTATGTCCTGCCATAAATAATGTACATTTGTTACGGCTGGCCTACATTCCATGCAAGCCAACCAGGCCATGTCACTTATTGCAAGAATGATTGGACATGGTCTCCTTTTTTCACTCAATCAAACCAATTTACAAGAAACCCAACTTACACCCTACTGCAGTCTGTGCAAAGTCATACAGGCACTGGAGGTGTTGATGGGTCATGCTGAAAGGGACAAGAGACACTCTGGTCATCCCAACAGTCTAAAGCATCATTCAAGACTTGTTTGCAACAAATTGTTATCATGACAAGAATGCAAAGAAGTGAACTGGATCCAGAAAGTGAATGCTGGGTTTCATATATGGGGTGGTTAGGAGTTGAATCCTATCCAGCAGCAAGTTGATCAGCAAGTTCATGATGATCTGCCTCCTCTTCCCAAGCTCTTCCAATAACATCCCGTCTTTGATTCTTGAGAATTACCCTTGAATTATCCTCATGCCCCAGCATTTGGACATCTGTCTCAAGAATGTCACATCCATATTCAACAGAAGAAGATTGTACTTCTTAGGATCCTTCTGCTGTGAGCTCTTGATGAGGATGTGTTGTTTTTCCTTCAATTCAAATGCTGAGTCCACAACATCCTTTGCATTGCACAGGTTGTGGACCTCACCAACTCAGTCATATACACTATGGCTACTATCAATAGCATAGTCATGCAAGGCCCTGGGGCACCATTTGAAGACTGAGATCCTGGTGATCCTTCCATCAGGGGCAAGAAAAGACAAAKATACTGTCAATGAAGGTATTTTCTTGTTTCCAGGAATTGTAAAATGTTCTTTGTTGTTTAATCCAGTCTTCAGAGACTTTAATGGCATTCTTGAGTCCATAAGCTGCAGCCCAAAGGTGTTCATCTCCATGTTGGGTTTACAGGAATACACATTTTTGGGCCTAGTAGAGATTGGTGTCCTAAACATGTGTTTTTGGAATCTCGAGTTTGTTGCTTGTTTAAATACTAAGAAGAAAGAAGAAGTACTACTACTAGTAGTAGTAGTGGTACTACTACTAGTAAACAAAAAATTACTTGCCATCATGGGGGTTATTCCCACCACTAATTACTTTTTAAACCACAGATTCCAGTCCAGAAATCCAGACAGTGGAAGTCGAGGGGGGGGTCCCATCTTCTGGGTACTTTTTTGGACCCAGAATAGGTAGTATCTAGGCTCCTCCAGTCTAGGTTTCTGGGTTTTCGGGAATGACCCAATGATACTCAGCGACAGAACCTAGTTAGTCGAGTGAGTCAGTAGATTATGTTAAATTCAACAAACACGTTTGGAGTGACGCATCATTCATCCATCATACGGTACTGTACGTGTGAACCATCCCAATCATGAAGAAAGAACGGTAAGGAAAGATGTAGCGTACTACTTAACTACAAGGACGCTACTGCATGATAATTGGCTACTGTATTTCGTTGGATTACGTACGTACCGTACAGTATCGTATGATTTGTTGTTGGATCGGATTTGATTTTGACTCTAAGGGATGATGACGACCACGATGGTGCTGTTATGCTTCAGGAGCAACAACCGAATATGTGTGAAGAGCGCGAACGATACCAGTCGCCTGCTTCCCAGAATAGACTGATTTATTTTCGGCGGTAACGGGACGTATATTTATTTGTTGTAACGGCAACAGACAATCCTCAACACACACCATGACGAAACGATCCTCGATTGTTGCCTGCCTGCTATTCCTCTTGGGAACTTCTACCGCCGCCGCTTGGACTCCGCCTGTCGTGGTTCCATCTGTTACACATCACACGGGAAAGGCCGCTGCGCAACATCAATCCCAGTTTCAGCATCCCCATGATGCTTTGTCGGAGCACGTTCAAGAATGGGTTTCGAGCCGAGGGCAGACAGTGAACGAATGGTTCGGGGTTCCACCCGCCAATGCCGCCGAAGCATCGGGGCCGCCCACCAAGAACGAAATTCTGACCCTTCAAAAGGCCTTTGCGGCGTTTTATGGCACCCAGCGAGATCCAGAGGCAGCCCTGCCACTTCTGGACGAATCCGTCAAAGCCTTCGAGAGACAGCCCGCCGACGAACGCGCGGGATTGTACCGGGTTCGGGGGGATTGCAAAATGGCCCTGAAGGATCCGGTGGCGGCCGTAGAGGATTATTCGATGGCCATTGACTTGCTGAAGCTTCCCGAGGCAAAGGAAAAGGCTGATCCCGCCGAATTACCGGCATCGACGTGAGTGTTCGTTTTATTGTTCGTTCTTGTTGTTTTCATAGCTTGTTTTTGTTGATGCGATTGGATTTAGTTCCACGTAAAAAGACCCTGATGCGAGAAAAGATTATAGCCTTGCAGTGCCCAGAATTCACGACACGGGCTGACACGGGCTCCTTTTTCTTTATGTACAAATCTATGAATGGTATTCGAAAGACTCGGACGGGCCCGTGCTATTCGCAGCCTAGGAGCCAGGGCGACACCCGAGCAGGCCAAGAGTGCTGTCGGCGATTACAAAGAAGCCTTGATCCTGAACTCGAGAGACGACTGGGATACGGAAGCGGAACAAATCGAGGACGGGGCCAAGACCAATCCGTATGCGGCCTGGGAATATGGAATGGCCCTGAGGCGCAACGGGCAGTACGAGGAAGCCAAGGCGATGCACACGTTCACGAGCGACCTCTTTGATTCCATCGGGGATCGGCCACGTTCCGTCATCAGCTTGCTGGACGCCGGAGTCGATGCCGCGAGTGCGGAGGCCGCAGGATCGGCTTCCAAGGGTGGCGAGGACGCCAAGAGCCTCTTGAAGAGGGCCATATCCTACACCACCACGACGGAGAGCCGGGATGTGTCTCTCTTGCAACGCGTCGTAGCCAAGGAGGGGGAGGGACGAATCGTGCTGGCGGCCATCGAGTGGGCCGACAAGGACAAGTCACTCCGGGCCGACGCCGAGAAGGAATTGTCGACCGCGTGCGAGCGACTGGACCAGCTCGAACAGGATGCCTTGTCGCGGGGAAGAAAGGCTCCCTCGTCCACCTCCACGGCACTAGCGGTGAGGTTCAACATCGACGACTACCCCGGTGCGCTCGAAACATCTTGTTCCCGCATCACAAAAAACCGAGATTTTCAAAGAGATCGGTTGGAACTCCCGGATCTGTTGCAAGAAAAGATTCAAAAACTAAATCAATTGAAATAAATATATAGGTTCTGAAGAGTTAAGGATATTTGTTTGTTTTGGGTATGTGGCGTGTGGTAGTACCATCAGATATTTTTATGATCGCCGATAGCAACTGTTGAGGCTTTGACACTCACTATTTGCAACACTATTGAACTACATTTCTTCGCGAAGGCAGGGATGCCATGCACCGGAAGAGAAGATTTTGCTTCTTTTTATGTTTCGTTGTTTCCGTTCGGAGGGCAGACGACATCCTCCGTGATTGCCATGGTCTTTTGTGTCGTCCGAATCGAAGCCCGAACCGTCGGTTCCGGAAGAGAAGATTTTGCTGCTTTTTATGTTTCGTTGTTTCCGTTCGGAAGGCAGACGACATCCTCCGTGATTGCCATGGTCTTTTGTGTCTGCTTTCCCMCAAAGGTTTCGTCCGAATCGAAGCCCGAACCATCGGTTCCTTTTCCTTCGAGATTTTCGTTGCACGTGGCCACTGTGTCCCCATCGTCCGGATTCTCTTCGTCTTCTTCGATATCGTGTAGATAGGTCCGGGGCTTCTGCTGGCGGAATTCCTTGCAACAGTACAGGAGAAAGAGAAACCCGATCGCGAGCAGGGCGACGAGGCCCGCGTACTTCAGAGATGACGATTTTACCAGCTCCATCTGCCGGGATCTTTGTCGGTTCTTTGGCTCTTTTGTTTGCAGCAGCAATGCCCTAGTGGATTCGGTTGGGGTTGGCGGGGGTGCCTTGTTTCATTTGCTCGATGCAAAAAACTTTTGGTATCGAATTAGCGGATCCTTCGACAAATCGGAAATGGTGCAACACGCAACCAACAGCAATGCACGTGTCTTCTAGTTAATGAAAATTGAGATTGACATGCGCATGTCAATTTGCGAGCCAATTAAGTGGTTCTTTGAAAAAAGAGAACCAAATGAGTGGGATGGGGAGAGATAGATCATTAAGGAAAAGATTGAAAAGGATTGGCGAAAGTCGAGCAATTATCCCATCCGAGGAGCCAAAAATGTCGCAAAATGAATAAATAAGCGCTTAGGTAGAATCTATGACACATTAAAAATATCCATATTGAGTAGTTTTTTAAGTTCACGGTCATCGTTCATCATAATTACAAAGCCGACTTAATAGCATAATAATTATTGCCTAAATAGCGATTAGCAATAGAAGTACTTCATTAAATTTAATGAACAGATTTTTTATTGTTACACCTTTGAATACGCCATAGTAATAAATAAATTTTGTTCTTCATACCAAACTTCCTCTCGGTTCCTAGAAAAAGTTTTCTATCAAAAGTGCGACAGACCACGAAGATAAACTGTCACAGTGACATTTAAAAAAAAAGAATGCTCCCGTTCGGCTCGATAAAAATTCGATCGTTTCTACGGTACGTACAAGCAATTGCGTTGCCGTCCGATGCGCAACGGAATCGGTACGGTGTGGTACGTAGTAAGGTACTTCGAAGCGAAGCACCAGGCAGGAACCCCTTGTGGGTTTTATCCCAGCACGGTTCGGTTGGGAAAGTAACGAATGTTGGCTGCCAGTTGCGTTTTCAAGAGTGCTCGTTGTTGCACTTTTGCTACCGGTGGATTCAGAATCGCTAGGCACAATACATATCGTATCTGCAAGTCGTTTGTTTTAGCGTTGCGTGACTGGAGAGAATGTTGGTTGGTTCTGTTCGCTCCCTCCTTCGCTCGCTCGATCGATCGTTGGTTTCCTGGTTGGTTTGTTTTCCCGCCCTGCTAGCGGCAGCCTCCGGCACGCGGCATTGGCACCGGCCGTGGCGCTTCCAGGAACGGCGATCCGAGGGCCTGGGCCGCCGTCCACCGGTTGGCCGGATCGTATTCGAGCAGCCGCGCCAGGAGGGAGAGCCCCTCGGGCGGGAGGTCGTCCTGGAAGCGGTCCCAGAGCGAGAGGCAAGGGGGCGAGCTTCCCTCCCCCGGACCCCTGCGCCGGGGGGCCCGGACCGGGTGCGAGTGCGAGTCCCACGAGTACAGCCGCGACGGAGGGTCCCCGATGGTTTCCACCATTCTGGCGACCTGGTCGACCTCGGAGGTCCCGTCCAGCAGGGGAAAGCCCTGCAGGAGCTCGGCGAGAACGCACCCGGTGGCCCACAAATCGATGGGGAAGGAGTAGCCGAGAAAGGCTTTGCGGCCCGCGGCGGGCAGGGAAGCCGGATCCGAACCGTTGGGATCCTTCGTCCCCCGCCGTCCCGCGAGGGGCAGGAGGAGCTCGGGGGCCCGGTACCAGAGGGACACGACGCCGGGGGTCATGGCCGTGTCCGCATGAACCTCCGCGTCCGTGTAGGTCCCGCCGCTGCTCAGCGATGCCGTGCAGGTCCGGGAGAGCCCAAAATCGCAGAGCTTGAGGGTTCCGCTGGAACGGTTGTAGAGGAGGTTGCTCGGCTTGACGTCCCGGTGCACGATGCGGTGCCTGTGGCAGAATTCGAGGGCGCTCAGGAGCTGTGCCGCGAGGGACCTGGTCTGGGAGAGGGAAAAGGGGGAGGAGGCGTGTTTGGATTTCGCGTTCGAGCGGGAGTTGTAGTAGTAGCCGTTGTTGCGTTGCTGCCGATTGCGGTCGTTCTCGCCCCGTCGAACTCCGCGGTCCCTCTTCGTTCGCTGCTCCCGGTCGAAGCGGTGTTTGTCGTAGTGCTCGTCCAGGATCTTGGCCAGGTCGCAGTCGCAGTTCTCAAAGACCAAAAAGACGCTGCTGCCGCTGCTTCCTTGTTGCTGCTCTTTCGGCTGCGAGACGGAGACCTCCAGGAGGTCCACCACGTTGGGATGGGACGCACAGGTCCGCAGGGCGTGGATTTCCCGGAGTGTCGTGACGGGGAAGCCGTCCGACGCCTCGTGGTGGGCGTAGCATTTCTTGAGGGCCACGGTGGTGGTCGTGCGATTCTCGGTGGTCCTTGCCGTGGTCTCGTTCTTGTTCTTGTTCGCGATGTCTGTCTGCTCCCCGTCCCTCGCCCTCCACTTGTCCCTGGCCCGGTAGACAACCCCGTAGGTCCCCTCGCCGATCCTCCCGTCGCCCAGCTTGCGGTACCGGTGCGATACCTCCGGGCACAGACCGCGGTACTTGTACTCGTGCTCGTACTCGTGGCGGGCGGAACAAGAACCGGCTGCCTCGCTGTTTTCGCTGTCTCTTGTGGTAGTCCTGGTCCTGCCGCTGTCGCGAACACCGTTCCCGTCCGTGGTCTGTTTGCGGTGGCTGAGAGGCAGATCTTCCTTGTCGTCTTTTGTTCCTGCGTTGTTGTTGTTGTTGTTGTTGTTGTTGTTGTTGTTGTTGCTGTTGTTGTTGTTGTTGTTGTTGTTGTTGCTGTTGTTGTTGTTGTTGTTGTTGTTGTTGCTGTTGTTGTTGCTGTCTCCTCGTTCCGGTTTGTGTTGGTGCCCCGACCTCGCTGGTTCGGAACGGGGCCGTTTTCGATTTTTTCGCTTGGCCTGCTGCTCCATGACAGTGCTTGCTTGCGACCCGCCGTGGGTGGAGGTTGTGTCGTTCGTTCGTTCCTTCCTTCCTCCGTCCGTTGCTGCTAGTTTGTGGCAAGGAATGGATCGCCGGTGGACACGGTTGGTCTTCGAACGACCCGCGATGCGTGCGAGGTGTCACGAGGTTGTGTTTGTTGTGGTTTGTTTGCAGTTGTTGGTGTTGATGGTTGGTGTTGGGGTTTCGTTTGATGTCCTTCTCCAACCAAAATCTATTTTGGTTCAGAGCAGAACAGCATGTACATATGTATTTTATCTATGTATCGTACCTATTACAAGACGCCCCGAAATCGCGCAGCGTGCGCGTGCTTCTGGGTCTTGCGTCCCACGCACGCACGTCGGAAGCAGACGCCGGTCTCTGGACGGGACCCAACGCATCGTGTTTTGTAGCACACTAACTAGCTCAGTGCGGTGTTTCGTACCGTGCGTATGGAATGGCAGCCCTGCACACCATGCTTCGACTCCGATGAATTTAAAGACGCGGTGTGGCCGGGCAATTCTCCCTTGCGATAGTAGAAGTACGTACTCTACGTACGCATGTAGTCGGGCTCGCTGCGCTGCAATGCCGGCGATCGTTGTTGGGAGGGGGCACGAATACGAGTACTCGTATTCTCGTAATATTGTACGTACGGTACAGCAAGTAGCAGAATTCCTTGGCTGCATTTGTTGGAGTCGTGCGGCGAGAGGGATGCTCCGGGGAAACCAAAACCACTGTTTGGTTCTTCCCCAGGCTCAGTCGTTCGATGGTTCAGTGACAAAAATAGCTGCGGTCGTTTCTTGTTCGAAGCCGTTCTAGAAACTCCTTCGAGCCACACACGGTAACTCCGCTGCCACGGGACGGCACGACGCGGCACTAACTCTGTTGCAAACACTCTGAGACGACAAATCGACGGTATCGTACAACAACAACAACAACAACAACAACATCAACAACATCAACAAAAACAACGAAAGCGACAGCAACGTCAAACGACACACCGCTTACGAGACTCCTCACAAAACAACCCTTGTCGGACCAAAGACCAGCAAAACAAAAACCCTAGGTACCGGAAGAAGAAGAAGCATCGTCCGTTTGTTCTCCGTTTTAGCCGAGTCGATCCAACGGAACTCCCAAAGGCCTTGCTTCTCGATCGAAGGGACAAGCGAAGCAACTAGAATCTCATTTGTCAAAGACACGAGTCTGTGCGAACAACCATGAAGCTCTTCAAGAGCAGCAAGAAGAAGAACAAGGGGCTCGCCGACGGCAGCGAGAAGGAAAAGAGGCGGTCCTCCCTTTTCGGAAAGGGCAAGAAGCAAAAGCAAAGGGCCGGCCGAACCAGCGGGATCCAGAGCACCCCCTTTCCCGACGAGGCGGACGATGCGGTTACGGCCCGGACGTCGGTCCTCTCTCCGGCCTCCTCCTCCGGCGGACGAAGCAGCCCCGGATTCGGCGACGCCCACCGGCCAGCCCTTGGACACTGGGAAGGCCACGACCACGACCACTCCGGCAGCAGCAGCCACTCGAACGGCGACAAGAACGTCGGCAACAACGTTCACAACGACGACGACGACGACGACGACGACGAACGCTTCCTCGCAAACCTGCTGCTGGACGAAAGCGACCACAGCGGAGAGGGAGAAGCTCCCGGAGCCGGCATCCCCTCCTCGAGCGGCCTCCTCGAGAAAATCCTGACCCACCTGACGGAGCAAGAGCACAGGGAATGGGCCGCCGGCGCGGGCGACGACAACAACGACGATTGCGACGAAAAAACCCGCGGCAACGACGAGCCAGCCGAGAAAGGCCTCCGGCAGATGCTCCGGCGGACGGTGGACTGCATGGACCACGAGCCGCACGACCTGCTCGTCCAGCAGCACGGCACCCGCATCGTCTACAAGCTGGCGAAGAAGCTGTTCTTGCGCCGCCGCGAGAAGGAGCAGAGGAAGGCAAGGCGGCGGAGACGGGAGCGGGACCTGCGCTGGTACGAAGACGACCATGGTGGCGATGGAAGTGGCGATCGCACTGGCAAACAGAAAACGAGCCCGGAGCCCAGCGACAACAACGACCACGACGACAACGACGACGACCACGACGAATACCAAGAAGAAACGAACGAGCTGATTCTGGACGCCTCGGACACGATCCTCCAAGCCATGGAAGACTTTCCGGACGACGAGGCCTTGCTGGAGGATTCCTGTCTCGCACTCGAGGTCCTCACAGACAAGAACTACTACAGCAAGAACTACGGCAACGCCAATCGCCATGCCGCACCGGCCTCCCTCTTTGATACCAAGACCACCAAGCGGATCCTAGAAGAAATCCTCATGACCATGGAGGGATTTGCCGACAATCCCGTTGTGGTGTCGTCGTCTCTCGGGCTGCTCGGGAATCTCTCGTCTACCACCACTACCACCAGCAAGAGCCAGGCGGGCGGTTCCTTCTCCAGTCCCAACCACGACGATCTCCGACGAAAGCTGGCCAGGTACGCCATTCCCTCCATACTGCACGGAATGAGAGAGCATCGGGACGACGCCGAGCTCTACACGAAGGGATGCAAGGCACTGGCCAACTTTACCCGGGACAATCCTTCGGCCCAGCACCACCTGGCCTGCAAGGAAAACCTGGGACTGAGGATCGTGGCCGAGGGACTGAACCGCGGCGCCGGGGAACAAAACCCCAACGAGCTGGTGCTCTTGCAGAACCTGGGGCTTCGATCGGCGGCCCTCGTGGTTCTGAAGCACCTCTCGACCCATCCCTCCCTCGAGGTCAAGGGAAAGATCGCTCTCGGTGGAGGAGCGGCGAGGATCGTCGACCGACTGCTGCAGGTCTTGCAGCAAACCGGAAAGGAACTCATCGAGAACAACTACCAGGTCGAGCACAGCGGACGCGATTGCGGACGCGATTGCGGAGAGGACGACGAAGACGACGACGACGACGAGGTCGGAATCTCGCTCTCGGTCCTGCAAGACGCCCTCCAAACACTGGAAAACCTCGCCGACATCGAGGGGGTGGTCACCAAGGACGATCCACGATCCCCCCACCTTCCCACGCTGCACCGCTCCCCGCACTCGGCGGCTACCAACTCGGCCGAGGACATCCAGAAGCAGCTCACCAAGGCCGTCAAACCCGTCCTCAACACGGTGCTGCAGCATCCCAACCGGCCCTCGGTCCAATACCGTGGGCTCTGCTGCATCCAGCGCCTCACCCTCGGCCACGCCGACGCGATTGCCAACCACTACGGGGGAATATCGACCCTCCTCAACGTTCTCTCGTCCCCCTCGCCGGAGGCAGCCTTTCTCTCCCCCTGCGCGGGAATCACCGAGTCCGACATCCACCAAAAGGCCCTCGCCTGTCTCACGGGGCTGCTCTCGCCCTCCTCCAACGCGGACGGGCTCGAGCTGGTGGCCTCGATGGAAACCGAGGACGGCCTGGCCACGATCTTCCGGACCGTCCGCATGTACCAGTCCCGGCCGGAGCTCATCTCGTCCGCCTTTGAGGCGCTCTTCTACCTCAGCTGCCGGGCCCGGGTGGTCCTGGCCAGCATCGCCGAGGCCGAGCAGAGCCGGAAGGGGGCTTCCTTCTCCCATTTCTCCCACGGGGCCGAGGCCGAGGCAGCCCGCAAGCTAAGGGACCAGCTGTGCCTGGAAGAAAACGTCTTTGTGCTCGTCGGAACCATCCAGCAGTACCTGCAGGCGGACGAATCTATCTGCCAGCGCGGCCTCGGGATCTTGCTCAACGTGCAGGCATTTCTAATTGCCACGGCGGCCGAGGCGGACGAAGGCGAGCCGCGGCGGCAATCGCAATCGCAACCGCATTCGCATTCGCAACCTCGGTCCCACGCGCCGCCGACGCAGCGCGACGTGCTTGCGTCAAACGGCGGAATCAAGCTGGTCCTCGCGGTCATGAGACTGCACGGCCTGGCGGTGGCCATCCAGGAATACGGCGTGGGGCTCCTGGCCAGCATGCTCGGCAGCGGCAGCAACAACACCAGCAACGGACACACACCAAGGAGCAGGGCGGCCGCCCTCCGCGAGTTTTTTGACGAGGAGGGCATCGTGACGGTCATCTCGGCCATGGTCATCCACCCGGACCACGCCCTCATACAGTCGACGGGCTGCGACGTCCTCATCAGGCTGGTAGTGGTGGACCACTCCCCCTACAACCTGCTCGAGGCCGACCCGGAGGCAACGGCGGAAGCCGCCTTCTACAAGCGGTGCATCCTCGAGGACACGAACGCCCGAGCGGTCGTGGAGGACGCCCTGGAGCGGTTTCCCACCCAGAAGTACCTGCAGCACCGCGGGGCGATCCTCCTTGGGGCCCTGTCGTCTCCCGGGGCGGGCAGCGGCACCGCGGCAAAGGCACGCAACAAGGCGGCCCTCCTGCGAAACTCGGTGACCACGGCGGCGGCGGCCTCCTTCTCCACGGCCCTGAGCTCCTCCAACAAGCTGCTCTCGTCGGTGGCGGCGGCGTCCTCCTCGCCCGTTTCCAGGGGGTAGACCGATCGGCAAACGCCGTAGGCAAAAACGCGTCGAGGCAAACTACCAACACCCCGCGGGTTGTTGGCCCTCGGAAAGCAATCGGCGTGCATCGTCGCGTGCGGAAAACGATGCGAAACAGAATGCGACACGAAGCGAAGCGCTGTCGTCGGTCCTAGCGGTGCCGAGAGCAGAGCAAGCACGACCGAATGCTGTTCTTTGATGCGATCCGGAGCCCGCCCGGACGGACAACAAACCACACGACGCGATGCTACAACCTGCCATTGTTGCCGTGCCGTGCCGTGCCGTGCCGTGCCATGCCATGCCATGCCATGCTTGAACACTTCAGAAGATACTGATTGGTTCTACTTTGAAGTTGAGGACTTCTTAGACTTAGTAGAATTGTTGAGTCCAAAAACCACACCAGCACTACTACTAAGAAATTTTCTTTGAGTTTATGATGATGTTGTAGTAGTGCCCAAAAAGGTTCTCTGGAAAAACACCCATCAGCAATGTATGTGTAGAGAAAAGAAACCCCCTCTCTGACTAAATAATACTCTGATTCAGATTGGCTATTTCTGAGAAGTAACAGAGCAAGCAAGCCTATCTACTTGTTCAAGAAAAGTGGTACTTTTTTTTGCTCATAACCTGTTTAAATATAATAGGACTATTTCCAACAAAATTCTTACTTACTCTCCACAGGACAGAAGACGTACAAAATACGTACGGTACGTACGGTACATCATCAGCAAACAGGAATCCTAAGTTCTATCCACGTTAAAAATGAGAGGTTGTGTGTTAGAATCTTCGTTTCTAGCACTACAAGAAATGTCTGCATCGACATAAGCCCTTTTGACTAACCTTCCCCAACAAAATCGGGAGGATTGAATCTACCGTACCATACGGTAGGAATGATGAATTCATTCCCATGTACAAGTACGAGTACTACTTAACCAAATACTTGTACATAGAGTAGAGTACGTTTTCTTTTTCGTCTTACTGTAAACTATTTTTTTAGCTTATTCTCCACACGTACGTACTTCGAAATTGAATACTTCTGGGAAGTTAAAAACAAAGAAGACTCTGGCCGATTGAGATTATTGTTGCATCCTAGACCGAATTTCTATGAATCTTCGAACACGAAACTCAGCCATTGACCCAGGATCGAGGGTTGACACATTGGGACCAACTGCAGACGCCAATCTTTTGCGTTCCCGGTGACATTTGGATACCTCACGAAAATCCTCCTTAATTGCATTGACGTCGGGTTGTTTTTTGTGAAGTGCTTATCCAATTTACGGGTTGGGAAACATCAATCGAATTTCCAGAAGTAGCGTACCCGTACCGTAGGTTGAAGAGCACCCACTCACCTACTCTACTCACCATCCACTTGACACCTGTCAGCTGTCAACACACTTTTTCGGTACAAGAAACCCCACAAAGATTAAAGATCTCTACTTCGCATGATTCCAATCACATTCATAGCACCATAAAATGTACGTAGTGCCGAGAGCATAAAATCTACTAAGAGCGAGGTATTCAGCAGCGACCAGAGCAACTCGACAGAGTAGCAGTTCGTTTTTTTGCTATTCTTCCGGTGGTTTCGAGTAAGAAAAAGTTGCAACAAAGTGCTCATTGTTGGAACCTTGCAAGCTTGTAACCACTCCCAACACATTGCTTCGGCGGTGCTATAGTATCTCAATTTGATTGTTTGATCTCTTTTTCCTCCAACTCTGCCAACGAAAACCAATCGAATATGATTTTTTTAATCACAATGAAGCCCAGGGAAACGGACGAGCTTTGATAATATTGCGAAAGAGAAATGAGAACATACACTACCGCGAGCGTCTTCTTTTCCTCGAAAACAGCATTCTTGTATCTATCGGTTTTCTTTTCTACGGTTACAATCACCAAAGCTGCTGGCGGGTTGTCTTCTACCAGCAGCGGCACGTCGACCCCCTTTGAGTATTTGGAAAACGATCTGAAAGCATGCGCGTACCAATTGAAGTCAGGAAAAGAAATCGGGGAACACACCACCGTGAACATTTGCCTCTCACTCTACGAAAGATTTTTGGACCACTACGATCGCGATGGAAACGGAAATGGGGCAGCGGGGTATTCTCATTTCACGAAAACGGTACATTTCATACACCAACACAACCACAAGTATCCATACGCGAGCCATAAACTTCGGTTGAATCAATTTGCGGACACCTCTAAGTCCTATTTACAATTGGATGATCCATCTGACCAACCAATGGGGAGCGACGACGGAGAGAAGTACAGTCAATGGCAGATAGATCTTGAGAATTTTTGGGAGCTTCATCACGGTGAGAGGGAAGACGATTCCAAATCGGAGGAAGAGATGGAGAAAGATGATTCTGCCAATGAAGGACGGAGCCGAAAACTGCGCTGGGGAGAAGTCGAAGTTCGTCTCTTGGGGACTTCGTCGAGCATTAGAGCTGAAAATGAATACAAGGAACAGCAACAAACACAGCTCCGACAGAGGAAACAGCAGCACCAAAAACATGATTATCGGGAGGAAGAAGAGGAACCCGATTCCCGCCGCTCTCTCCTTGAGGAATTCATTGCTCCCTCCTTGTCTTCCAAATTGCAGGTTGTCGCCGATTCGAGACACAACACCAAGGTCATTATGCCAGGCGACGGGACCAACGCGCCTCCAAGATTTTCGAGCCCACAGGTGCCAAACAAGCTGATGGGGACGGCGGTCGAACTTCACAAGGGAAGAAAATCCGATCCCATCACCGGTGCCCACCTCTTCGACGATGATCCTCCACAGCAACATGAATTTTCAAAATCATTGGATTGGTCCACAGAGCATAATCCCGACGGCGTTCCGCTCGTCCACAGTGTCTTTGACCAAGGGATTTGTGGAAGCTGCTGGGCCTTCGCAGCAACAGGAAGCGTTGAAGCCAGTGCGGCCCGGAACTTTGCACGAAATCACTTCGTGAAGGGTTTGATCGAGATTGACGAGGAACTAGAGGGCATAAGGAAGATGAAAGGAGGAGGTGCTTACGACGATGATTTCGGCGACGACGAAGATGATGACATGGGCAGAAGGGGAAAATACCACGCGCTAGTGGAAGAATTTACCACTGATTCTATGAGGGTCGAGGCAGAAGTCTTTGAAGAGTTGAACCTGAGCATCCAGGAATTGCTTGACTGTGATGTCTCGGTCGATGAAGGATGTGTTGGTGGCAATCCCCTTTTGGCCTTTTATTACATCCACAAACACGGATTAGTACCATGGGCCGAATACCCGTACGAGGGATACGACCGGACGAAAGCTCCGCAAAGAAAAACCTCTATGACGACAATGAAGTTGGGAAACAACGGAGGCACAATTCCAACTCTAATCGAAGTCCCCCAAACGGAGAACGGACAAGTTGGGAATTATCCCTCCCAACAAGCAACGTCCAATAAAGAGCACCAAGCTCAATTGAACAATAATGCGTATACACCATCATGTCATAAAGATAAAGTCACCAATCCTATTGCAACTGTTGAAAGCTGGGGTCTTTTGCACAAGAATCATGAGGACCTGATAGAAAATGCCCTATTGTACGTCGGCCCGGTTGCTGTAGGGATTAACGGTGCCGATCCATCGTTTATCAACTACGGAGGAGGAATTTTCGATAGCCCGAATTGTGACCAAGCCGCAAACCATGCCTTGTGTGAGTAGTCATCAAGTTTAGCACCTTACTCTTTCCTCTTAGTTCGATATTTGTTTTTTGACTTTTCCTTTATGATGTTCAGCCTACTCACCACTCGCATCCGCCCCCATCCTTCCCGTATTTTATAACATAGTGATCGTTGGATATGACGAAGAAACTATTACGATGGCGAGCGGAGAGATGAAAACCGTCCGCTATTGGATTGCCCGTAATTCTTGGGGAGAGGGCTGGGGCGAGAATGGTTTTGTAAGGGTCAAGCGGGGTTCAGGCGGGAAGGGGATCCCGGGTGTGTGCGGGATCGCACGAAGCCCAAGCGTTGCACTCGGGGGGATTTACAGGCGAGACCGGACGGAACCTCTAAAAAATAGAGACACGTATAAGACCACCTCTCGGTACCGCAAGGACAAATACGTCTCGTCGTATGATACTACAGCAAGCCTTGATATTCAAAATAGGAAAAACCACCCAGATTGCTATTCCTCATTTGCTGGAAATATTGAATTTGTGTCCAAAGGATGCGTAAAATTGTCAATGTACGTTCAAATTGATTGAAGTGTCTACAATTTGAAATTGGCAGAGCTATTTCATTATAAAATTCCTCGGTCATAACAATCCAAACGATTTGTGTATCTCACACTGTAATCATTTCTGATCCCATCGATCCTTCAGAGCGTACGAAAGGAATCAAACCATATTTTTGACCACTATTTCCCTGCTAGTGGCTCTCATCGCTATAGTGCCTCTGGCGTTGTCGTTGTCTCGACAGCACCGTGTGGCCAGTGGAAATGGGTCGATTCGACTGGAATACTGTGAGGACGAGCACCGATCCCCAGAAAGATTGAGCAACAGGAGTTTGTCGTTTCAGTCGACAATGTCGGAACGCACCCACCTACTTACGCTGAAAGATATGTATGCGGGCCGACGAAAACAGGAAGAAGAAACAAGCCGTCCGAGGGGTCGGAGCATCGTGATAACCTCATCCACACAAGATCCTTTCCGGTTGGAACCGTCGTCTACTATAGAGCACTCTTCGGACGACTCCAGAAGTGAAGCAGGTGTTTCGGATCATTGAAAAAAAAATGTTTACGTGAATTGAATGAGGTAGAGATATCTATGCTAAAATTTACTACAGTACTTTTCCTTTTTTTGCCAATCCATGTACACCATTCTATCTTTTGTCTGGACTTTCAGACATGGAATCATATGCTTTGAACAAACATTTGTCCTGCATCAATTCTTGAATGCCGCCTTACGTTGTCAGCATTCGTGTACATTGGTCATTCTATGACACTGGACTCCACCTACCAATGCCGGGTTACAAAATATAATTACAGGGTGCAGGTCGACAGGGATCCTCCCTTGCAGCCCCATACGCCACTACTGCCACAAGTACAGGTCACGGTTCCAAGTGTATCTGGAACTGGGTTAGGTGTGTTGTAACAACACTCGATTTCATAAAATCCTGCGGTTGTACAGGTGTCCCCTATCATCGGTGTCGTATTCGGGCACATAGGTTCCACATCGTCTATGCGGGAAATGATGACATCGGCCCCAGGTAGGAGAGGTGGAGCTTGGAGCTCGGTTTCTTTTTCAATGACGGTGGTCAAGTCCTCCTTCTCGGCAGAAAATCCATTACTGACAATTGTTCCGGTACAGCTATAGACAAGTTGTTCTAGGCTGCAGGCGCACATTACATTGGGACCCAATTCATAATACGAGCATTCCTTAAACTTAAAGTCACCGATCATTTCACATTCCGTGCCACTTCTGGGGTACACAGCGGGACAGTTTACCTTATCCGTATAGATATCGTCCTCGTCCTCCGACTCAGCCACTTTGGCAGCTTCGATGGGTGGAGGGGTTCTAATTTCCGACGATGGAAAGTTATCTTCGGTGACAGTGGCTTGGCCAGGATTGTTAACTTTCCATCCACAATTAAAGAATGACAAAAGTTCTTCCGTTGAACAACGCTCGCAGTACTGTCGTTTACATGAATTGACTCCACTGGCGGCATTGGTAGGGGTGGTCGAAGTCGTCGAAAGAGCGAACAAACAGCTCTCGCAGATGTAATGGGTGTCCGGGCTGCAAGTGTTGATGGCCTTGTCTTCTCTTGCACAAGCACCGATCCAGGTATTAACCGTGGGTTTCGGGGGACCCGGAACCGGGGTAGGAGCAGGGTTTACGGGGATGTTGAATCGACCGGCGATGGTACCAGAGGATGCGCTCGGGATAAGCCTTTTATTGTCCTTACATTTCTTGCCTTTGCCTTTGCCTTTACCTTTTCCGTCACGGCAATTTCTCCCTTTTTTCCTGAGCTGTCTCTCGGTGTCTTCCTGTTTGATCGTGGAGGTAGCCAGTGAATCCAACTGTTGGTTCCTGTTGACGCCGCGGATTCCGTTCGATGCGGCATCGATAGGTTCGGGTGACGCCAAAAGGAGGAGTCCCGCGAACACCAAAGGTAAGACTTCCTTGAGAATGACCACCATTTTTCACTATTGGTTCAGAACAATGATACTTTGAGACAACTGTGACGAAGTCTGATATGACGCTTTCTAATGTCTGATATGCAGTTTTGTGCCGCTCATGATATCTCGAAGCAAAGAAATTTCCAAGTACGGTAAGATGCGAGTTCTCGCAGAAAAAGTAATATGCTGTTTTGTACCTCACGGTACGGCGATTCATTCCGCGGTCTCTAATGAGGACATGCCATTCGCTTTTTTCCGTTATTTTTCCGATCCAGCCGAGGTTGACGTACCCTGAATCGTGGTAGGCAACTTAAAATATGACTTTTTGTATGGCCCATTTGAATCACGACCTCATTCGTACATACTTTGTGTTTGATATGGTCGTTTTTTTCTACGTCAAATTGCGACGTCGGCACGAAATCCCGGAAAAAGTTTTTGACCGTTATGTTGTCCGAAATTTAAATTTTAAACGCATCCGTTCTTGTATGCCAATGAAATTAAATATTGAAAGTGAAAGAAGCGAACCTTTTACTCCACCATCTGCATCATCCGATCTTCGAATTTTTGAATTTTCATCCACGAGACAAGTAGAAGTACAAAGGAGCAGTCTTCAGTTCTCACGTAACCTTAAGTAAAGCGTAAGGGACCAATCGATATTCGCTACCCCCGCAACGGCAGAAGTGTGGCTGAAAAGAGACAACAACGCAAACCAACCACGAAAATACAAGTACGAATTGTGTTTTCCAAGGATTTACTTCGATAGACGACCATGGTCATCACCATGGCCACTTGGAATCCCAAAAGAAATAATTTCACGCTATGCTGTTTTTTCTTGGCACTACTTCTAGAACCCCAAACCATTCTTTCTTCTGGTTACAAGGGACGGGTTCTGCGTGGAAGCATCGACGGCCAGGAAAAGAAAGTTTCCGGCAACCGTACGCTAAAACAAAAAATGGTCGCCAACAAGAAACGCAATAGTAAGAAGAGACAAATCAGCAAAATCGCAACCTCTACACGTCCCGTTCCCAAGCCTAGCCCTGTTCAAAGCAGCACCATACCCGTTGTCCTTCCCGCTCAACCCACTCCCAGTCCTATCCCTGCTTTGGGTAGTACAACACCGGGAGTCCTTCCCTCTCCATCTGCAACTAATGCTATTCCTGTTGCGGGCAGCGTCACACCCGTTGTCCCCCCCACTCCGCCAACTCCCAGTCCTTTTGCCAACCTTTTCACCGCCGCTCCTGCTCCCGTTGCCCCCAATCTCCTCACAGCGTCCCCGATTCCGTTCGCGATTGGGCCAAGAATACCCGTCGTGAGCCGAACAGAGACGGAGCCCAGCGGTGGTGAAGGACCTTCCGGAACGATGACCGACTCATCAACTTCAGAGGAAAGCAGCAGTGGCAGCACTTCCTCTACCACCTGGGGATTCGCTTGGGATAGTGCCTGTCCAGAAGAAGCATCGCAGCTAGAAAAGTGTATTGGGAGCGGGAAGATCACCATTGACGATTGCAAATCCTGCATCGTATCAGCGTCGTTCATGTCGTCTACTGACTACATGATGAAGGCGTGCAAAACACAGTTTTGCAATGGATGCGATGGCGGCCAATATTTAGATTGTGCGCAAGCAGCGAACATCCAAAAGTTTCCTGTCGTGAACGGTGGTGCAACACTCATTCGGGAGAAGGAGTTGCCCGAAGACGGCAGTGATTGACGATGATTGAGTCATCGTTCTGCAGAAGAGGGGAGGGAACAAACCTATTTGTGATAACGACGTGAGGAATTTTTTTGGGGTTACCTCCTTAAGCAGTTTGAACCAAACCACAGCAACTCTTTTCTGCATGGTAAGTGGCGTCAACTGTACCCGAAGCGAGGGCATCACAAGTACACTTTGAAGCTATCTTGTTGGGGTCCTCCGGTGAAAATGAGCATGGACCAATACGTCAAGCCACGACAACTTCATAGATGACAAAAATAGAATGTGTGTTAGACTACTACAGTACATCATAGGCATTAAAAACTAGAGCCTAAAGTGCCGCATTACAATGTATCCGAAGTTGGCTTGCACTAACTCACTAGGACACCCAGCATAAGCACTCACACCGGCATCAACGCCAGCAGACATCTCTAATGCTGGAACTACAAATGGGTAACATTGTAACGACAAAGGTCTGTGAAAGACTATTGGATGTGGATAGCCTTGCTGATGTTTTCATAGTATGACTCCCATCCGTTTTGTTGAAATTAATGCAAGTGAAATTATTAGCATTCTGCACTTTTTGCCGTTCTACTTTTTTGCTAGCTTCATATCTTATCATGCTACCAAAGTATCATTTTTTGGCAACCATGGTGGAGTTTCTTGCCTACAGATATTTGTTCTTGTTATCACTATTTTCAGTAGTACCACTGCTAGTACCAGTGGTTGTTGACGTTGTTGCAATTGTAATAAATAGTAGTGGTACTAGTACTACTAGTACTGTAGTACCCAATATCACATTCCCAACCACAGTAATGGAAGTAGTATTGGTGCTGGTGTTACTTGTATGTATGTCATAATTTCTTTTTTTGGTGCAGGTGGTCTGCCAATCATTATTCTAAATGGAGCTGAACTATTTGTATTGATAATGTACTTCTACTATTGTATTGTATAGAGTGCTGGTGGGCACCCAAATCCATGCACCAGTCATAGATTTTTGGCCCTCATTTTTGCAACCAGTAAATCCTACATTTTCTCCTGCCCACTCAATACAAAAGAGTGTGCAAACCAAATAAGGTTCTTGGAACTGTAGCATATATCCTGTTATAATTTTCCAACCATCCAAATGAGTTGAACCTTACTTCATTTGTGCAGTTACTTTTGTACTCTTAATGTATGCAACCTTGGGTTTTGGTCCCTCTGCCTTTTTACTAGTAGTAGCACCATGTAATGACTAATTTGACTCAATATTTTGCACCTGTTCAAGCCAAAATTGTTTGGTGAGCACATACGCCCCAAACCCAACTTATGGGGGGTTAAAAATTCAGTATAATATGCAAATACAGCTGTTCTACTAGTAGTAGTGCATATCAGTTTTCAAGTCAAAGTAGTAATTGCACATGAAAAAAGGGACCAAAATCCAAGGTTCAAACCTTAGATTTGAACACCAACTCTGTCATCACACAATACCATACTAGTAGACTACTAGCTAGAAAAGCAATATCAAATAAGTCCATCTAACATGTTAGGAGGCTTCTTCCAGGGGGCATTGTGAGGTGTAAAAGGATAAGTTTGCTATTTTTGAAGATTTTGCTCAGGTCCCACAACAAGAGCCACGTCTAACTAAATCCATGATAAAAGGCCTCACTTCTTGCAATGCCACATGGGCTGTTTACACTTCTAGTCAAGAATAGTACTGAGTGTCAATGAAAGGGGTTTTAGGTTTAGTAGTAGTAGATCAATTGCAATAGAAAGGAAATGATGAAACTGCACCATGAAGTCTAACAATTTGAAAGGAGTTCTTGTTGGAAAGCCCTGAATTACTCATTCATCTTATGTATGCAATTGTAAGGAAACTTTGATGAAATGAGTACTGAGAGACAAGATTGGGCATTACTACTAACAAGAAATATTCAAAACAAAATTGGGGGAAATACTAGTGGTAGTTGCTTGAAGATAATATTTCTTGCTACAATTTTGTTGATAGGAGCACTAGGAGTACTAGTAGCAGTATGCTCCAAAGCCAGGCAGTATCTGTCACCAGCACTATTTTACTACTAGTACTACACTCCCCTTTTTTTGTTAAACAAGCTACCTGCAGAAGAGTATTCTAGAGCATACTCAGTAGTGCATTAGGGTTGGAGTTGGAACTAATTTCATGATAGCAGCAGTATGACCATGCGCCAAAATATGAGTTCTTAGCTGATTCAGAAATGACACCAGCATCAGCTGCAGCTGCTGCAAGGAACAAGTATTGGTGAACAGATACAAAGCTTGGTGTAATATGCAGTGCTACTAGCAACTTGAATGAAGTATTTTTCTCCTGCTACAAATTTGTTGATAATGGCACTACTAGTATGGACTAGTAGTAGTAGTAGTAGTAGTAGTAGTAGTAGTAGTAGTAGTAGTAGTAGTAGTAGCAGCAGTGTGCTCCAAAGTCAGCCAAGAACTATCAACAGCACTATTTTCCATTTCTCTCTTTTATACTGCTGGTGCTGCTAGTTAACGGACGACTACTACTAGTAATAAAGCTACTACCTCTACTAGGAGAGTATTCTGGACCTATGCTGTAAGTTGTATTTAAAACTATTTTTTTGTAGCAGTATGCTTCAAAGAATGCATAGCACTAGTACTACTTCTAGTAGTAAACTTCTAAGTAACCTATACTACTAGTACTAAGCAGCCATGACTTTATAAAAAGAAAACTACTGTTAGCATTTTTCTCTGTTATCTCTAGACCAGTTTTTCATGCGGATTCCAAATACTACTATGCCATTTTGTTCAGTAGTAGCAAATCAATTTTTGGCATACCCATCAACTCTTCCTAGTAGTAGTACCTTCAGAAAGTTGCAAGTAAATAAGAAGTTCACTTCTAGTTGCAGCAAAATGAAAAAGCAGTCTAGTACTGTGAGTGTTTGCTCTTGTACATCACTTTGCTGATACAAATTTTGACCAAGTTACTATTTCAATCATCATAAACTGAACTTTTTCACTGATGAAGGAGAGACCATTTCATATTACTAGTACTACTCCTGTTCTTGCAGTAGTATTGTTAATACTAGTATTAGTAGTACTACCTTGTCTGCCCTCTCACCAAATATGAGACATCATAACCATATTTTCCTTTCCTCAATAGTATGTATTACCAATTTTAAATTCGTGCTTCTTTTGGCAGTGTATCACCAATTTTAAATTCATGCTTCTTTTGGCAGTTGAACTACTAAGGAACCAACCATGTAGAATGCATACTACTACTACTACTAGTAGTAGTAGTAGTAGTAGTAGTAGTAGTAGTAGTAGTAGAGGAAGAATTGGTATCAGAGACAAAAAAAATTCTGCATATGCCTGATCAAACAAGAAATGTTGTTGAACATATGAAATTACACCAGTAGCTACTATGATATCAACTATCATTTTGAACAAGAATAATTAATACTAGTACTGCCACCAGTAGTAGTAGTAAAATATACTAGTACTAATGCATGCATACAACTAACTACTAGTATGAATATTATAGTCCAGCAAAATAAATATCCCAATTTTTTGCTGCAATTCTGGATGTTACATGACTGGTGCTGGAGAGCTTTTCCCTGTATCCATTTCTGCCCCTCTCCCCACATCTCTAAATATTTCTATTACTAGTACTAGTAGTGCTGGTCCTTCCAACTACTCGTGGAATTTAGTACTTACTACTATTAGTACTACTTGAGAATTTCCATCATTGAAGTCTCACAGAACCAACAGAACCCCCAAACCGCCCACAACCACCAGTTTCTTGCAGTGCTCATGAATATCATAACATCCCCAGCAGCCACTAGTTGTAGTAAGCTTTAATGGAAATTTTCAAGTAGGAAACACTGAAATTAAGTCCCCAGTAGTACTGGTAGTAAGGACCACTCAGAAATATTTAGGGACCAGCAACAATTTGATATTTTGAAGCAACTTTTGAAAACTTTGAAACTGAACCTAACAATTGGCAAACATTTGGAATGTGAAATTAATGTTCTGAACCCCTTGCAGCAATTACTACGTGTAAAATAACAATTGAACTTTTGTTAATTGAGGCATTGGGAACAATGTTAATTTAACATTCGGAATGTTAAATTTTTCGTTTAGGCCTACGTAGATCCTACTACTAGTATTATCCACATTCTTCAATTGGTAGCAAAACAGTCTTGCACATGCCTAAAATGGAAGAAGGGATCTAAAAAAGACAAAGAAGAGGACGCCTCCCCTGCTAATATTCAGACTGTTAAGCAAAGCATTCAGGACGTTAAATTGAAGCAAAAAATACAGTACTCATTTCTAGGCAGCCTACGCTGGTGTAACATTTGGAACGCCCAATTGTTGATTTGATACGCTGCGACGTACGAAGTCTTAAAGAGCATAGAGATAACCCTGTTGACTAGACAAAATTATTAAAGAGTGAGTACATCTCACCCTGACTACATTTTACTTTTGGGCCTTGTAAATCTCCATGTGACAAATAAACCAAAATTTTGGCAACCCTGGCCATAAATTGTGACATTTCGTACTGGACAGAAGCATAAAATTGATAAAAGCCGGCGTGTCGGACGCATTCTCGACGTCTGTTCGTCAACACCAATGGCTCAATTGAAGAAAGTTCAATTGTTATTTTACATTTTACGCGTAGTAGTAGAACGCTACCTTCTTCAGTCTGTTCCACAAGATAAGATCGTGGCACTGGCACTAACGACACTCAATTTCTGACGTCGTTCCTTCTTCTTAGGATCACTAGAAGTGGAAGGAAGAGATCAAGAGACTGATCCCGCACATGAGCAGGAAGAAGGAAAGAATGAGCCGGATGTTGTTTCGAGAATCCTTCATCAGGTCAAAGAGCTTGGTTCCGACAAGGACGCCCAGGATCGACGAGACCACGACGCAGAGGTAGAGGACCAGGTCGCTCTCTCTGAAGTAGGATTCCTTTGTTTCCAGGACGAGTGTCTCGACCACGTAATATGCTACGCGCATAGCGACGTTGGTCGCGGTGATGACGGCGCCGGTGGCCCGCTGTGACTTCTTGTCAAAGGTCACCGGGTAGGGGGGGTGGAGGAAATACAAGATTACCGGGGGACCGCGGATCCCGCAGATGCCACCGAGGAATCCGCTGAAACCCCCCGCAAGCAGGGTCCAGAAGCTGGCCCAGGGCCCAATGGCCCGCGGACCTTCTTCCAGGGAACCATCTCCGCTGTCACTGCCGGTCGGCACAATCAGGTGGAGGTTCCCGTCTCCGTGGTGGTGGTGGAGGTGGTTGTTCCCCGCGGTTTCGCCCGCCGTTGCGAGGGGATCGATTTCCCGGAAGGCGACCTTGCTGGGATCCAAAAAGACGACGATCGCGGTGATGTCGTCCATGTAATCGCTGTTGCTCTTCCATCGCTTACTGGCCTCGCGGATGAGGGCTTCCGCCGCTCGGCTCGGGCACGCCTCGGCGCAGGCGATTCGAACGCAGGTGTCTTGGTCCATAAACTCGGTGACGCCGTCGCTGGCGAGGACGACGACGCGATCGTTTTGATTGAAGGAGTGCTCGAATAGTTCCGGGCGGGCGACGACACCCAGTTTGTGGGCCATTCCGTCTCCAATGGTACGGGTAAAGGCGCACCCGGGGACTTTTGCGCTCTCGTCCGACCAGATGCGAAGGGGCTCATGGTCGTCGTCCCGGGACCGATCCGTGCGCAGCATTGGCGCGAGTCCATCGCGCTGGTCGGCGGTCATGACCACGCCGCCCGCTCTCTCGATGCGGCTTCGTTCGTCGGCACGGTTCGGTGTGTGTGGCGTGCAAAGGGTCTTGGCCGTTATCTTCGGTGGATGCTCCCCACAAGATTCTTYCCATCCGAGGATGAACGACGAATCACCGACGTTCGAAACAATGCACTGGTCATCCATCAGCAWCAGCGTTCCAGCGGTTGTACCCGACAATTCGGTTTCGATTTGGGGATTGGCGATGAGTCGATTGTGAACCGTCACATGGGCCTTTTCCAAGGCCAACGGAAAACTTTGCCCGGTAGCAATCCTCTTTTGAAACTCATTTGGAATTTCCTTTCTTGCGAATTCGGAACATTTRTGCCCTTGTGTTCCGTGTCCGTCATATACGCTAAACCAGTGGACATCACCTTCCTCGGTGCTAGCGGTCTGGGCGATCCAGTCGTCTTGGTTGGGCTTGTCGTGGTTGTCGGGATAATACCCACGCTGTGTGCCACAGGCCCATCGAAACCGAAGGCCGCTTTTTGTGGTGCATGTTTTCTCTGCTGTAATGTCCCTCCGTTTGAGCAGCTCGTCTTCGTTCAGGATCTTTTGGATGCCGGTGGACACGATCTCRTCGAACGAGGCGTCTGTTTCCACCCAGACTTCCGGCTTGTAGACGGGCACCATAGCAAGAGCAGCGGCTTGGTATWTGCGCCGGGCCAGGTCATCGGGATTTTCTCTGCCGAGGTCTTCGTTCATTTTCGAGATGCCCTCCTGGTTCAATCGCTCAAAAACAGCGAGGTCCGCGTCGTTCCATACCGAGGGCTTCGTCGTGACGCCTACGAGGTGCGGTTCGTAGCCAAGTGTCTTCATCGTTTCATGGGCAACGGTCTCAAGAATCTGGATAGCGTCCTCCTGAAGCCCGGTGTCCGGATGACGCCATTTTTCGAATTGGCTCGCAAAAAAAGAGATCCCCCGTGAAAGATTCATGAACTGGGACGATAAGCGGTGGGCCTTTAGGGATTCTCTGCCCTCTTTGGCGAGAGCTACAACATTTTCGACGGATTCCATGTACATGACACTAGCGGTTCGCTTCACACCTCCAAAACGGCGTTCTCCGATGAAGTCGTACAGATTCTTCATCTCTCTCTCCCTGTCTTCCAAGATATCTTCATAGTGCAACTTGTAGATTAGCTCGGGACATTCTTTGACAATTCGAAGTGCACAAGCTTGCAACTTGGTCCATTTCGTTACGATCGCGTGCCAGTGGCAATCGCCGACCGGGGTTTTCACGAAAGACATAGCGACGTCACGAGGATCCCGAACAAGGTAGATGTAACGGAGTCTCTTTGAACCATAAAATTCGAGAAGTATGTCATGGTATTGGCTCATCCCCATACTCTTGCACACCCACAGGCGCTTCCCATTTACTTTTGTAAAATATGTCATGATGGCGTCGAAGATGCTTAAGAGATATATTCCGTTACAAATTGGTGTTTCGTTTCGAAGSGAATGTCTTGCATCTTTCACTCGGTTGCAAGATTCAAGTGCACATTTGTAYACAATGGGACGGAGAAARTTTATATTACAGCCGTGCTTATCGGTCCAAGGGACCTGATTTCTTTCCACAAAAGTGCAGACATGATCCAAAAGAATCCTAAAGCTCTCGTCGTCGGAGAGATCCCCAAATTTGTCAATGATTGGCATGAACTCCCGCATAATGTGTGGTGGATGGGGGCCTCCGAGATCTTCGCGCTCGTTCAACATGGTCCTCAACCAGTTCGATCCAGAGCGCTGAGATCCGACCATGAAGAACACTGGCGTCGTCTCGTCGACGATTCTTTCCGCGCATTTGTATTCATCCGAAAACCAAGGATTGCACTGTGCCTCTTCCGACGATAACCGTGTTTCAGGATCCGAAACAAGAAGAGASGTGATGAATTCCTTCGGTGAATCGTTGATGTCTTCCCAGAATTCCTCATCAAAGWCGTATTTTCCTCTCACGATGGCAATTTGTACTTCTTGTTCCGATTCCCCACGAAAAGGCTGATATCCAACCAGCATGACCCAGCATATGACACCAAAGCTCCACATATCGACTTTGCATCCATACGGTGTTCCTTTCAAGATCTCGGGGGCGACATAACCTGGTGTACCACATAAAGTAACGAAAGAATTGGGACGTACTTCCTTCTTAGAAAAACCAAAGTCAGCGAGCTTGACTTCGCAGTCAGCATCTCCCGATGCTAACAAGATGTTTTCTGGCTTTAGGTCGCGATGAGCAATCCTATGGTCGTGCATGTAGCGGACTGCTCCAAGAACATCCTTCGCGATGCGACGAGCTTCAGCCTCCGAAAAGAATCTGACGCCGCTCAAACGCGCCAATAAATCACCACCGTGCATTAAATCGAAAACAAGAAAGTACTTCTGAGGTTCATCATACAAATCTTGAAGATAGAGGATGTTCGGATGATTCAAYTGTTGCAAATGAGTAATTTCTTCTTGYAATTGCTCGGCTTCGTCGTCGAGTAGATGAGACTTGTCAATRATTTTGATGGCAAATGACTTCCTAGTACATTTCTTCTTCGTGCCTAGTTTTACAACGGAGAACGATCCATTGTCGAGGGTCTTGCCAAGATTGTACTGGCCGAAGAAACCACCCTCTGGAGTATGCAAYAATGATGCATCGTTTTCCGCATTAGTTTCTCCATTGTGATCATTCATCAACARCACATTTTGGCCCGATGTATCTCGAGAGATGTTGGTCGATGTTTCTTCGCCCGTATCGCGAGATTTCGGATTTTCCTCGTCAACCGGCTCTTTCTTTTCTTCCTCATTCCCCACACTGCAGCACCACTTTCGGAAGCGCTTAGCGAATAGTTTGCGTTTTTGATACATCTCGAAGACCGCCACGAACGTGACAAGAAAACCAGCAACGATTTCGATTAGATCTGTAGAAATTGCATCTCCCGTAAGCTGACCGAGTGGAGTAGAAATGATAGTAATTGGAATGAAGTAGTGAAGGATTTTCCACGATGCGTGCTTCGTGATTTCCGCTTTCCGTAGGAGCAGAGGCTGCGCACTGAAGAGAGCGAGAGCTTGGATGAACACTGCGTACCTCAAATTGCCATCGTATCCGGCAAGCACAATTATCTGATAGACAAACAAATAAATGATGGCCATRCCAAAGCCAGTCAACGCAACCCCCACATTTCCAAGGAAGGATGCAATAGATAGAACGCACACATCTACTACCTTGCCCATTACGTTTTGACGTCGCTCGCACAATTGGTAGATTCTTTTTCAATGACTGGTTATGTGTTACCAACTTGGAGTAGGTCTTGTGCTCTATTTGGTGATAGAAATGGCCGATCGGATGGCACGAAGCCATAAACGCAGATGTGGTAACTAAACCGAGTTATTATCGCGTTCGGAGATCGTAAATCTCACCAAGAACTACGGTAGGTTTAAAAAAGAACTTACCAAATCGCTCAAAYACAAACTCTGTGTACGGTACGTAGGAGATTTGCCATCGCACTGTACGGGCKAAAGGAATCGTGTGGCTTTCCCATTTGCAGGATGGTACACCAGTATCATACCGTTTAATATTGTATTTGTTGATTAATGGTTCAGCTAGTTTTTATCACGCATAGATGGAATCCGAATCGAATCGGACATTCCATCAATAACGTGGCAACTTCTGGCACAAGTATTATTTGTTTAATGAAACAACTTCTAATGATATATTGGAAGAAAGACGTTCATGCCCACGAACAGAAGAACGCTCTCAGACGTTCCGTTAAATAAGTGAGAGAGTTAAATGCGAAACGATCCCATTGGATCATTCCCAATAAGCTTATTTTTGCACTAAACAGATCTATTAGTCTGTTATACAGTCATGTAGATTGAATATGGTCAATGTGTCTGACGTACTTGCAATAGCTACTGAAAGAGGGCTCTTTTTGGCATAATATATATGTGATTTTACCGTCAGTTGGGTTCTACTGGTCTGTTTCTGATGGGAACGGTTTATTTAAAAAAACCAGACTGAGAGCTTTTACATGATGTACTTATCGTATTCATTGAGAATGTTCTTGTGCAGTCTTAGTTGGTCAAAAGAGAACCCAAATATTGCTCGGGCACTTATTCGTAGCACGTGCTGTCACGTGCTGTTTTTTTATCTGCGCATTCTCACTTTTAATTTTTATCTACAGTACTGATTCTACGTGTTGAACATGTAAGTAGTACTGACCAATTATTACTGGACAAATTGAGTACTGCATTTTGTCCTATTATTGTGGGACGGAGGTAGTAGTACGAGTACGAGGAACGAAGGCAACTTCAACCTGTCACACTGAGGGAAAAAAACTACTACGAGTTTCGTAACAATTGAAACCGGACTCCGCCAGAGAGCAATAAGTAATAATTTCAAGTTCTAAACTTTGATTTGAAGTTATTGGGCCCTCCGGAACCAACGCGCGCGCGTCCCCCCTTTGAAATCTAATATCGGGGGTATGATTTCGTGGGTTTTTTTTTCCAAACAATAACCCACGTTTCTAAAACGTGGGTTTTTTT
>CAACVS010000111.1:61733-73935 GCA_900660405.1 Pseudo-nitzschia multistriata
GTCCAAGACAGATAATGCTTGGTTCTATGCTGGTACATTTCAAAACATACAGTAAATTATATCTGGTTTGACTTCCATTTGAAGCGGCATACCAATGGTACATACGGTACAACAAATATGAATTATGTTTTGTACATTTCAAAAAATCTGTTCACTGTTCACTTGCAGTGCACCGCTAAAGAACCACCACTATACTGTGCTACAAAATGTACGTAGGACCTTGTAGTAATTACTTCTGCCCAATTACACTTTGTGGTTTGTACCGTACCATACAAGGTAGGAAGGCAAATGTGTGGACAAAATCTGAGACAGATTATGAATACAAGAAAACCACACAGTTTTTACTAGTCAGGGAAAAAAACACCAGCACGAGGTTTATCTCACCCTCCTTACAGAGGAGCTATTGGGGACCCTTCCCCTCCACACATATACTGGAATAACTTCATTATAATAATAAGAAGGGGATCCGGAAGTCTCAGATCAACTGACCAACAAGTGTTTTTTTTATTAGAGTTTTCCATATCAGTATCGTAGCATCCTATGTACAAATTAGTACTACCAAATATTTTGATATAAAAATACTTCTTGTTTTTTTAAAAGTGAGACAGGTTCAAGTTGCAAAGGCAGCAAATGAGGTGTATTCTTCTCTGCATAGAGCCATGTACAATTTGTACTGACTCCGGACCTGTCTCTGCCTCATTTGCCTTCGTTTCTTGTACGTAGCAGACAGCAACAAGCAAGTGCGTTAGACCATGCATGTTGTTCTCAATTTTGCTGATAGTACTAGTAGTACTGAGGAAAACCAGGATTAGAATGGAATTCACATTAAGCATGTGTGATGCAATCCCACAAACCTGGGTTCACTTTCAGCAAATCACATGCATTGATTGGCATTCACATGCATGATTGTTTGCWTACCATATCTTCATTACAGAACATATTGAGACATCACATATATCCATCTTCATTACAATATATTCCAGTTTGAACCATTCCCACAAAGGGTATGCACAAAAACCAACCACTCGCATAAAAGGGTATGTACCAAAGAAACCAATAGTACTACTAGGAGCATGGAAAACTACTGCAAAAATTTGGAACAACACAGTCTACTAGTAAGAAAGCATGGTAACAAGAAGCTTGTCTACTACCAGTGCTTGAAGTGCTCATTAGCGCTGCTTGTTATTTTGCTTTTTTGCTGCTATTATGCTGCCGTATGTTAAATGATTTAGATTTAATAATCACAGTCTTTCAATTATAATCACCGTGGGATGGAATCAATGGCTATCACCRTGGTGGGATTTGCTGCTCTGGCATTTGTTACCAGCAAGCGCCATGGCCAGCATGGTCAAGGCAAAGGTTTGAGCTAAGGTAAGTCACTTCTCATTTTGCTCATTGGCCCTCTGCGCTCTTGCTTTCTCCCTGCCATCTGCCTTCTTGTCTCTTTCAGCTTCCCTCTTATCCTCCTGTTGTATGAGATACTACTGCTTAAGAACAACATCCTGTTGAGCAATTTCCTTCTTCAGCATTCCATAGTAAGATCTCTTTCTTGTTGCTGTCATGACAATGGTTGCATCATTGCTGACAGTCTTATTGGACATTGACACCATGTTGCTTGATTTTGATTTTGGAGTTAAAGCATTCTCCAAGACCTCATCATCCTCATCATCAATGTAACCTTTGAYTGGATCAGAGGTCTCCTCTCCAGTTCCAATATTTGCCTTTATTCCAATCAAGCAATGGGCATCTCTTGCAAGCCAGACTGGCTTGGGGATATTGAGATTCTCAGCAGTAGGCATCTTCTGTCTCCTCAATCGATTGAACTTGGTTTTGATGGAATCCTTTCTTGTTCTACCATCACCATACGGATAGCTCTATCCATGTCTATGAACCACCATGAGCCAGYTACCCTTACCAATGGGGAGGATCTCCTTGATGAGAGTCATCAATGAGATAAGCTTGTCTTCTRTGTAGTTTGTAGTACTGGCCTTACGGTGTGACCCCTCTACTTCTTTTGATTGCCCTCCTGAGGGAGGGACAGGTGGTGCCGGTGGAGGCAACCAATCAGTCGACATCTTTGCTCGTGGAATGACTATTATACAACAAGGCCTGCAGCAGTTGTAACTCTCTTTTTTTGATCTAAAGTATAGAGTACTAGCAACTAAGACAGCTGACATTGTTTTTGTTCTTGTCACCAGTTTCTTCTTGCTTCTTCATGATCATAGCGCTGGTGGCGCCTAAGGCGCCTTCTTTAAGTAAAATTTTTCAGTCTTAAATTTGGCGGGCCTTTTCAGTCAACAATGGATTTTCATTCTTGGGTTCCTGTCTAGATTTAGACTTTCTGTCAAGGGTCAATTGAGCGTTGACAGAAAGTCAAAAAATTAAGACTAGTAGATGGTCTATTTTTGGTCTGTCTGTCTGTCTGTCTGTCTGTCTGTCTGTCTGTCTGTCTGTCTGTCTGTCTGTCTGTCAAAAAGTAGACCATCTAGATTAACGGGAATCGCCCAATATCAGTGACACTGAACTTGTTCCACATCTATGATCAACGCATTGTTCTCTGCCCATCAACAACTTCAAATCCAAACATATGGTATGTGTACGTCTACCTACTATCACCAAAACCTAGCGATGACAACACCGAGAAAACAAACAAATCAATTCCGCCTAACAGGAAATGYCCTGTTTCTGTTCGCAGCAGTAATGCYGTTGGCCCTGGAATTATTGCCATYGCCGACYATTGTGCAGGGCTTTGCSGCCAAGAACAGACGAAAGGGAGGAAGGAGCAAGGGAAAGAGACGAGAAGGGGCTTCGTTCGGCGGATTTGGAAAGCCGCCCCCGACCCTCGACGAGGTCCTTGACAAGATCAACACAAAGAACAATCGTCTGCCGAAAGACGCAGACGCAGAGCCCTGCCCCTGTGGAAGTGGCAGCACGCACGGCGAGTGCTGCGGGCCGCTTCTGGTCGGATCCAAYGCACACGGGGGTTGCTTGACTCCGCTCCAAGTATTGCAGAGCCGGTACACCGCCTTTTGTTACAGGAACGTCGGCCACGTCATTCGAACGACGCACGAGGAATGCCGGGACTATTGCGAGGACAAGGTCGCCTGGGCTAAGGACCTGGACAAGGAGGGGATGTTTGATTCCTTTGAGTTTGTGGGACTGGAAATCGTCGGTGACGGCATCGATGAAAGCGASAAAGACGAGGATGAGGCCTTTTTAGAGTTCAAAGTTCGTCTGAAGGGGCGTTCCCTTGAGGAGGCCCCGGTCCGTTCTAGATCTGTTTCCTCGGTCGAGGGAGAAGAAACAGTCGTTGCCGAGCGATCGAGGTTTCTGCGAGATCCGGAMTCGGGGGTCTGGAAATATGCAGGTGGAGACGTCCGGTCGACGGTGAAGGGGTTGGAAGATACGACACTCAACGCGTAGTAGATCGGAGGTACTCGGTACTGCAGTACTAAAAAAAATCTTAATATTATATTTAATCTCGCGAACTAGAAGAGGCACTACATGGCCAGAACCAGAGCCTCTCCGGAGTAGGGAGAAGAATGCTCCGAGTACTACAGTATTTTGTTTTMATGATATCGTCGTCAAGAAAAACCAATCCTAAGCGGGAAGTCGTCGCCGAGGATCTGGAGATATTTCGGCGGAGGCTTTCGGTCGAAGGTTAAGGGATTAGAGGAGATGACACTCAACATGTAGTAGATGGAATGTACTCGGTGCTCTCAGAATATAATGATAATGTAGTCGCGAAGAAGCAATCATAAACCGTGATAGGCAAAACAACTCGCATGGAGACGGCGGTGCRTTCAAAGAAAAAAAGACGTTTTCTACGACTATTTGTATCGTCGTGAAGACGGCATTCGAAAATTCGAAAAACTGCTCTCAATAAATACGATAAAAATAGATTTGAAGCAATTAACACACACAATTGCAAGAAACTTGTTTTTCACAGCAGAGAAATTTTTCAACTGTGTTTGTGACCACACCGTGTTGCTCTCTGCCAGTATTTTCGGTATCTCTACTACTTTCTTTTCACACAAATATTTTTTCCTTTTTGATTTTGTATWTTTTTTGACACAATCACTCATCTTCTTCTGTCATCGTTTCGAGAATATTCGAGGGATATCAGTCATCTCGACACTTATCATTGTTGAATGTTTGATGGCCCCCGTCCTTCCCTCGACAAGATTAAGGGACAGTGCGGCACGTCCACACGGGATCGGCAGATTCTTGACCTGGGCAATCACACTGCGTGGTCAAAGAAGTCATACAAGACTGTTCGTTCGCACCAGCAGGGATGAAGGCTTTGCAGGGAGTACCCGATGTAATTGTAGAGGGGCAACCGTCCTGGACGATGGTCGGAGAGGAGGCAGCAGGCGCTGCTGGATCGGCTGGGGCGGGGTCAGCGGGTGCTGGATCCGCAGGGGCTGGATCGGCTGGAGCAGGGTCGGCTGGGGCTTCGATAGAGACAGGAGGAATGAGTTGCGATKYAGYATCGGTGCAAGTGAAGATTTGAGTAGCTTTCTCGCAGGTGCAGAATTTTTCGGTGGTTGTGGAGAGTTGGCTGCTGTCCGTGACTGTCTTGGAGTACTTGCATTCCACCGAGGTCAAGAAGGAGTCTGCTGGCAAGACTGTGGCGCAAGAGTCGCCAGTATTGGGTGGGGAAGCTTGGGGAGGGCATCCTGARCTTGGAGGAGCGAYGGCACTAATCTTCACACACGACCACGCRGGTGCAGGATCGGTGGCAGTGCAGGTGCATGCAGCATTTGTCACCGTAGTTACGTTCATGTTATCTGTTTCGATGATTTCTCCTCCGCAGCCTCCGCTTGCCATTCCTGCGGGCAAGACACCTGCACAGGATTCGCCATCCTTGGGAACACCAGGCAGGGCTAGGCAGAATTCGGGAATGGAGGAGCTTGAGCCGGTCGGTGCGGGAGCGTTAACCAGAGACGGAGTGGGCATGGTGGCGATAGGGGCCGGAACCGGAGCCGGAACCGGAACCGGAACCGGAGAAGAAGCAACTGCATTGATGACACTAGTGCACTGGCTAGAAACGCCACCGTTGCAGATGTATCTGTTTTCGCCACTGAGGCAGTTGCAAATATGAGCATAATTGGCTGGCTTGTTGCTGATTCCGGTGTAGCAGCATGTGACGAAAGGGGCACCTCCAGTGGAACAGGTGTCGCCACTGTTAGGCAAAGTTGGAGAACAAACTCCAGGAGGTGCAGCAACCGGAGGGGTAGGAGCGGTAGGAGCGGTAGGGGCAGGCACCGGTGCTGGAGTAGGTGAAATAGCTGCAGGGTTGCAAATGAACTGCCCATAGGCACACATGCACCGTACTCCTACACCTGATCCCGTTGGGTAGTCGCATTGTTGGAACTGGAACGGCGCAGGTACAGAGCAAACAGCTCCGCCTACTGGCTTTAGAGCGGGACATCCCTGGGTGGTAAAATCGAAGGTTTCAATCTCCTCAAGAACTGGAGCTGGCACGGGAGCTGGCACGGGGCTTGAAACAGAAACAGGAGCTGGCACACCTGGAGTTGTAACTGGGGCTGGCGCACTACCTCCTGTAGCGCATCCGAATGTGTCTCTCGCTTCGTTGACGCAACCACCGCATTGGCTTCTGCCACAGTTAACGACAGCGGAATCGCCGGCCGATGACAATCGGGAAATGGAATAAAGACAAGTGAAGCATACTCTCTCGTTGGCGCCGCTCCTGAGTACGCAACTGGTCAAGGTTGGGTTGCTGCATTTGCCTACAAGAACATCGATGGGGTTAGGAACAGGAGGCGAGGTTGGAGGTGGTGGTAGTGCAGGCCTCGTAACGACCGCAGGATTGTTCTGATTTTTGTTTGGTTTGTTTTGATCCTTCTTCAGTTCTCTACCCCACCCATGATTGGCGGGTGCTGAGTCCTCGGTTGGGACACCGCGCACGCCTCCAGCACTAACGGAGGATGCCAAAAAGGCGGCGGACACAATGAAAAGGGCGAATTTCTTCGTGACAAACATGGTCTGATGACTAAATGCGTATGACGGTTTATAATACGTTCAAACTCTGTAAACAATCTCGTTAGAGGAGATTGTAGAGTTGCTTGTATTTGAGTTTGGTGATGGCCAGTTGTGGTGTTCCACAGACAGCTCGAGTCTTTCAATTTTTTGTGACGCTTAGCGAAATGTCTTCTTTTTGATAGTGATGAACCGCACCAGAACCAAAAAACCAAAAAAATAATCGTCGAAGCAGTTCTCATTTTGGAACGCTGGTACTATCGGCACGATCCTCCTACGTGACAACCTACCGTATTTTTGGACCACACAACGTCGTCACATTGGCTCGTTGGGTGGAACAGCAAGCAAAGCAAAGAAAGTTTCGCCTCTGGGAACTGAACAACGAAGGAAAGAAAGATTCTGTTCGTCGATATCTTTKGTCAGTCTATCAGATAGTCATACAAGAATCGCATCACGCGCGTCGAGCTTCTCGGTAATTATTTTTGGCAAGAAAGTGTCAACAACGTATAAAAATTAGTGTTACTTAAAAGTCGAATTCATCGTTCACGACCAAACCGATCGTTAATTAGGGGTTTTCCATTCCTAAAATTCCACAAGAACGACCAAAAAGCTTGGAAGTACAGTAACAAAAMAGAACAAAGATTTTGGTTCAACCTCTCCGAATTTTCGGCCATCATGACTCACGGGGAAATTCGCTATTGACGGTCACCTGCGTAGGAGTGATGCTAACAAATCAAGAAATTTCTTTCAGTATGGATACAACAGTACGGTAGTACCGTACGTAGTGGTTGGCTTGCTTCGTCGCCAGTACGATTCCTGAGAGAATGGGTGATTCCCGTTATTATAGATGTGCTACTTTTTSGTCTGTCTGTCTATCAAAAGTAGCACATTTATTACAAAAATTTATTACATTTGAAGATCTCATTTGACANATGATATCGTCGTCAAGAAAAACCAATCCTAAGCGGGAAGTCGTCGCCGAGGATCTGGAGATATTTCGGCGGAGGCTTTCGGTCGAAGGTTAAGGGATTAGAGGAGATGACACTCAACATGTAGTAGATGGAATGTACTCGGTGCTCTCAGAATATAATGATAATGTAGTCGCGAAGAAGCAATCATAAACCGTGATAGGCAAAACAACTCGCATGGAGACGGCGGTGCGTTCAAAGAAAAAAAGACGTTTTCTACGACTATTTGTATCGTCGTGAAGACGGCATTCGAAAATTCGAAAAACTGCTCTCAATAAATACGATAAAAATAGATTTGAAGCAATTAACACACACAATTGCAAGAAACTTGTTTTTCACAGCAGAGAAATTTTTCAACTGTGTTTGTGACCACACCGTGTTGCTCTCTGCCAGTATTTTCGGTATCTCTACTACTTTCTTTTCACACAAATATTTTTTCCTTTTTGATTTTGTATATTTTTTGACACAATCACTCATCTTCTTCTGTCATCGTTTCGAGAATATTCGAGGGATATCAGTCATCTCGACACTTATCATTGTTGAATGTTTGATGGCCCCCGTCCTTCCCTCGACAAGATTAAGGGACAGTGCGGCACGTCCACACGGGATCGGCAGATTCTTGACCTGGGCAATCACACTGCGTGGTCAAAGAAGTCATACAAGACTGTTCGTTCGCACCAGCAGGGATGAAGGCTTTGCAGGGAGTACCCGATGTAATTGTAGAGGGGCAACCGTCCTGGACGATGGTCGGAGAGGAGGCAGCAGGCGCTGCTGGATCGGCTGGGGCGGGGTCAGCGGGTGCTGGATCCGCAGGGGCTGGATCGGCTGGAGCAGGGTCGGCTGGGGCTTCGATAGAGACAGGAGGAATGAGTTGCGATTCAGTATCGGTGCAAGTGAAGATTTGCGTAGCTTTCTCGCAGGTGCAGAATTTTTCGGTGGTTGTGGAGAGTTGGCTGCTGTCCGTGACTGTCTTGGAGTATTTGCATTCCACTGAGGTCAAGAAGGAGTCTGCTGGCAAGACTGTGGCGCAAGAGTCGCCAGTATTGGGTGGGGAAGCTTGGGGAGGGCATCCTGAACTTGGAGGAGCGATGGCACTAATCTTCACACACGACCACGCAGGTGCAGGATCGGTGGCAGTGCAGGTGCATGCAGCATTTGTCACCGTAGTTACGTTCATGTTATCTGTTTCGATGATTTCTCCTCCGCAGCCTCCGCTTGCCATTCCTGCGGGCAAGACACCTGCACAGGATTCGCCATCCTTGGGAACACCAGGCAGGGCTCGGCAGAATTCGGGAATGGAAGAGCTTGAGCCGGTCGGTGCGGGAGCGTTAACCAGAGACGGAGTGGGCATGGTGGCGATAGGGGCCGGAACCGGAGCCGGAACCGGAACCGGAACCGGAGAAGAAGCAACTGCATTGATGACACTAGTGCACTGGCTAGAAACGCCACCGTTGCAGATGTATCTGTTTTCGCCACTGAGGCAGTTGCAAATATGAGCATAATTGGCTGGCTTGTTGCTGATTCCGGTGTAGCAGCATGTGACGAAAGGGGCACCTCCAGTGGAACAGGTGTCGCCACTGTTAGGCAAAGTTGGAGAACAAACTCCAGGAGGTGCAGCAACCGGAGGGGTGGGAGCGGTAGGGGCAGGCACCGGTGCTGGAGTAGGTGAAATAGCTGCAGGGTTGCAAATGAACTGCCCATAGGCACACATGCACCGTACTCCTACACCTGATCCCGTTGGGTAGTCGCATTGTTGGAACTGGAACGGCGCAGGTACAGAGCAAACAGCTCCGCTTACTGGCTTTAGAGCGGGACATCCCTGGGTGGTAAAATCGAAGGTTTCAATCTCCTCAAGAACTGGAGCTGGCACGGGAGCTGGCACGAGAGCTGGCACGGGAGCTGGCACGGGGCTTGAAACAGAAACAGGAGCTGGCACACCTGGAGTTGTAACTGGGGCTGGCGCACTACCTCCTGTAGCGCATCCGAATGTGTCTCTCGCTTCGTTGACGCAACCACCGCATTGGCTTCTGCCACAGTTAGCGACAGCGGAATCGCCGGCCGATGACAATCGGGAAATGGAATAAAGACAAGTGAAGCATACTCTCTCGTTGGCGCCGTTCCTGAGTATGCAACTGGTCAAGGTTGGGTTGCTGCATTTGCCTACAAGAACATCGATGGGGTTAGGAACAGGAGGCGAGGTTGGAGGTGGTGGTAGTGCAGGCCTCGTAACGACCGCAGGATTGTTCTGATTTTTGTTTGGTTTGTTTTGATCCTTCTTCAGTTCTCTACCCCACCCATGATTGGCGGGTGCTGAGTCCTCGGTTGGGACACCGCGCACGCCTCCAGCACTAACGGAGGATGCCAAAAAGGCGGCGGACACAATGAAAAGGGCGAATTTCTTCGTGACAAACATGGTCTGATGACTAAATGCGTATGACGGTTTATAATACGTTCAAACTCTGTAAACAATCTCGTTAGAGGAGATTGTAGAGTTGCTTGTATTTGAGTATGGTGCTGGCCAGTTGTGGTGTTCCACAGACAGCTCGAGTCTTTCAATTTTTGTGACGCTTAGCGAAATGTCTTCTTTTTGATAGTGATGAACCGCACCAGAACCAAAAAACCATAAAAATAATCGTCGAAGCAGTTCTCATTTTGGAACGCTGGTACTATCGGCACGATCCTCCTACGTGACAACCTACCGTATTTTTGGACCACACAACGTCGTCACATTGGCTCGTTGGGTGGAACAGCAAGCAAAGCAAAGAAAGTTTCGCCTCTGGGAACTGAACAACGAAGGAAAGAAAGATTCTGTTCGTCGATATCTTTGGTCAGTCTATCAGATAGTCATACAAGAATCGCATCACGCGCGTCGAGCTTCTCGGTAATTATTTTTGGCAAGTAAGTGTCAACAACGTATAAAATTTAGTGTTACTTAAAAGTCGAATTCATCGTTCACGACCAAACCGATCGTTAATTAGGGGTTTTCCATTCCTAAAATTCCACAAGAACGACCAAAAAGCTTGGAAGTACAGTAACAAAACAGAACAAAGATTTTGGTTCAACCTCTCCGAATTTTCGGCCATCATGACTCACGGGGAAATTCGCTATTGACGGTCACCTGCGTAGGAGTGATGCTAACAAATCAAGAAATTTCTTTCAGTATGGATACAACACTACGGTAGTACCGTAAGTAGTGGTTGGCTTGCTTCGTCGCCAGTACCGTACGATTCCTGAGAGAATAATAATTATGATACTGTATGCAACGTCAGGTAAGAAAGAATMAAAAAATGTCGAAAGCCTTAGAAGCTATTAGGAACAACCCTGGCCAGAGACTTCGAAAGGTCCTTTTAACTTACAAGTAGAAAACAAACAATGCATCAGAACTCAGACAAGCTTAAATGAAGTTTATTGTGATTCGAAAAACTTAAGTAATTCGCATTAGTTTCTTTATGCAMCATCACATCGCCAGCAAAATCTTATTTGAATTATTTTACTGTATTGTGATTGAAAAGAACTAAGGTAATATTTTTGATTTTTGTACCGTAGAATTGAGATTACGATCGCGAAAATGTTGACACGACGATTCTCTTGGCTGTCAGGGCATCATACGATTCAGTTACCCGTACATGGTCGCGTTCGTACCGGTATCTCTTTCTTAACACCGTTTGGGGCGCGCTCCGGTTTACCGTGTTTGGATGGATTTGTCGGCACCTTTACCTCCTCAGTCACGATCTGGTTCGGATGAGAACGCGAACAAGAACAATCACCGACAGCCACGACGTGACAACCATCCGGAGTTCTCGTTCCGAACGCCGGTTCACCATTGTCTACTACCTCATCGACCGAACCGCCCGCCCCGGGCTGCGCATTGTCTAGCATCTCGTCTACCGATTCGCCCACCCCGGGCATTGTGTTCCGACCGTGACCCGGAAGGACCGCCCGAACACCCAAAAATGGTAGCGATGCGGTGACGGTGTGTCGTCTCTGTGTTTGCTTCTGTCCCGCGACGGAGGAACAAACGCACTCGCACTCGCACTCGCATTGTCGCCGAAACGCGTTCGGCGTGCCGGTCGCCCGGGGGATCGGAGGTCGCGCCGCTCGTTGCCCACGCTGGGWTTGGCCGAGCGAGCGGCAAAAGAGTGGAAGGGTGTGCATTGGCTTGGGCCTGCTAGCTACTAGCTGCTTCGAGAGATGGACCGAACGAATCGGATCSGGATCCGGTCCTCCCGTATGTGCCGTTGTTTGTAGATTAGAATAGCACCGTAGACGGCACCCCTTACACCAGGAAACCAGGTAGTGCCGGAACCAACCAATGGTTTGTAAATCGTGTCGCTCGCAAGCGGACCGTACGTTCTGCAACGAACGGCCTAACCCCGGCCTCGTGGAGTGGTGTCAATTCCCGGGTTGTATTTGTTGTATCGCATCGCGTCGCGTTGCATCGTATCTTATAGACAAACGGAGAAACCAGACCAGAAGGGATGGACGGATTCGCGCGTCTGGGGCTCCTTCCCACCGGAAAGCCACTATTTCCTTCTCCCGGGACACACATGATTGCACACAACAYMAACAGATACGGACGGTCGAGCCAAAAAAGTAGGCCGTGCTCCAATCGTTTGTTTGGTTGTTTGATTGCTTGTTCCCTCTTTCGCACAGTGGTGGTGTTGTGCTGTCTTGTTTTCTGTTTTGTTTTGTTTTGTTCTGTTCTGTTCTGTTTTGTTCGTTCCATTTGAAAGGGTTTCGAATAGTTGCGCATGTAGCACGCAACATGTGCCACGTCGTTTGACCGAATGAATGAATAAATGAATGGAATCTTGGCCAAAGGGTCGATGAATGATTTGTATGGCAACGAGGGCTCACTCGCAAAATTCCACATGGCATGCGCTGCATTGCATTGTACAGTGATGCATTGAATTGAACTGAATTGTATTGCATTCCTTTGCTTTGCTTTGCATTGCATTGCACTGCTTTGCATCGCATCGCATCGCATCGCATTGCATCACACCGTCCGATCACGTGGCATCGCTCGATTCGCGCAGCCTCCAGAGACATTGTCAAAAGCGAAGAGTGATTCCAAAATCCGCACTATTGTTTTCTCTTTCGCACATCGGGCAGAGAAGCAAGGACCAGGCTGCCTGCTTTCCCCGCGGTTTCCGTGCGATCACAGATCCGCGGTTTGGGTCTCGGACCGCGGCGTGGACYCGCGCTCGTCCTGGTTCTSGTTCTSGYKCTCG
>CAACVS010000111.1:81286-112720 GCA_900660405.1 Pseudo-nitzschia multistriata
GGGGAGTTCCCCCTTGGGGGAACCCAGGGGTGTCATGGGAATGAAAAAATAGTACCCGTATCTAATTTTTCATTCTAAACCAATTCTACATGTTATTTTGTGCAGGTACTCATAATCAATTGCCACTCAGTTGTTCTAATCGCTTCTTCTGTTTTAGTCTAGTCCGCTTTGACGAAAATGGCTTGTGGAAGGCTTCGTGTAGGCGCTTCACCTTAAGTGGTCCCATCCCAGGCACCAGTGCAAGCTCGTCGCTGGTGGCGGAAGCAATCCCCCCTATTGTKGAAAACTGCGCCCAGAGGTTCCCGGCATCCGTCTTGTTGATGCGCCCGTTGGTTGTGGCACAAAGGAAATCTGCTGCCTGGTCAATGGGGTTGGTTGATTCCCTCTTTTGAATGCACCCAGCATCCTTCCCCTCCCGAACCTTGTAGGTTTCCAGGTACCGGGCGGCCTCAAGCTCGCTCCAGCAAAGGATCAGGGTCAGCTGGTTCTGGACACCGAATGTATTCAGCTGAAGCAGGGAATTGGAATTGTCGTCGACATCCACGAGAACCAGTAGRATACGCAGCTTAAAATCGTCGCGGAGCTCAGAGAGTCGCCGGTAGATATARCGGGGATATAACTTGTGGTATTTAATGCTCAAAAAAAGGGCGCACACCGTGGGCCCCAGGATGTAATCGGGAACCATTGGGCTGTAGGCGATTGGGACGTTTCGTATCAGAGGGAGGATCGAGTTGCCCTTCTGCCGGATACTAACGTATAGAACATGTGGCTGCAACATGGTGTGGTGCACACGAAGATCGTCTTTGTTGCCGTTGGAATTACCGGTTGTCTCGGCATTCGCATTGATGCTTTGTTCTTCAGAATCGTCGTTGCCTCTGCTTTTAGAAGTTTGATGCTCCTGCCGACCCCCAGTTCCCGCTGCCCCGTCTCTATTGGACAGAGATGAAGACAATGGCAAGGTTTTCTTGCTTTCGGTGTTACTTGATTTCGCTTTTTTCTTGGACGTCAGCTTCTGTTGTCGTTTCCCCTCTTTCGGAACTTTCGCCAATCGGAAGGTCTGCTTCTTTTTCTTTGGATCCTCGAAAGAGTCGGATGCCCTGCGAAAGTTTTCCGAGCCGTCAATCGAATCAAAGGCCTGTGAAAACGTCCCAGGGCGCATCGCAAGCGTGTAGCTTGACGGGAGGAGGGCATCGTCGTCGCCGGTTTTGAGGGGGTGGTTGCCCACGCGGRATTGTGCACCATCTCGATTGCTTCGACGGTTGGCTCCTTCGGAAGTTCCTGAAGAATGTGGRTTTCTGCTGAAGGACGACGGCCGGGTATCTTTTCTATTGGCAGGAGGAGCAGAGGCTGCAGATGTTGTAGTCACCTCGGACTTTTTGGCGTACGGATTGCAAACAACTGTTTTTGGTGGCATATCGTTTGTTAACTTGTTCGTTCGATCTTTTGTTTGGGTTGTGCCACTTCGAAAACTATCTCAGTCCCGATCGGAAAGGTAGTATTTCCTCCTCCTGGCTGCAACTACCGGTAGTGTCCGAGTTGTACGGTACTTCTATGGGTGAGACTGGATCAGTAANTCCCGATCGGAAAGGTAGTATTTCCTCCTCCTGGCTGCAACTACCGGTAGTGTCCGAGTTGTACGGTACTTCTATGGGTGAGACTGGATCAGTAATTTGAATGGTTCTTTTCACATCATCCAATCGAAAGCAATTCATTCTGCGCCGAATTTTTTGTTGGATTGTGTACTTCGTTCTTGGTGGTACAGCGCCGGTGCAAGTCGAAAGTCGAAAGTGGTATTTGAAATTTGAATGTACGTACTGTACATAGGTAATGTTACTGTAATGGGTGATTCCCGTAAACATAGAATCTATGCCGTCTTACTTTACGAATTTATGTCTACGGGAATAAGTATGTATGCACATATAATCTAAAATCTTACATTATGGCGCGCTACATGTGCTTGATTTTGGAATGAGGAATTTTGCTTGAAATTAACAGAAAAAAACTGCATTCTCGCAAGCAAATATTGAGAACACATGGTGCCAGCAAGGGCGCCAGAACAAATCTAAAGTGTCAGGAGCCGGGGGAGCCCGCCAAAACAAATCCAAACGCTCACTAGTATACAAAAACTGAAGTAACTGGCAGAAATAGCTAGCATCCTCACTAAAAGGACCATGAAGACAAGGAAGAAGCCTGATGGAGTCATGTCAACAGGAATTAAAAGTTGAGAACCCTGAGAACCCCCCCCCCCCCTTCCCCGGGGGAGAAACTGGTTGGAATGCAGCAAAACGCGTGTAGTTCACAGTGTTCATTCCAGCATCAATTTGGCATCGATTCGGCATCGATTCCGACACAAAAAGAACAGCATCGATTCCAAAGATGGTTTTAACAAGAAACAACGCACAGCAGCAACAAGCTCCACCTGGAGGAGGTCGGAGATCCGGAACAAGCAACTACGGCACTCAGGAAACCATTGACTTGATGTATACCATCTTGGAAAGGCTTCCTATTGGGGCTGATCAGTGGCATGCAGTGGAAGCAACTCATGCTGAGCACTATCCTGATGCCCATAGGGATGTCTGCTCTATCCATAGGAAGTATTCAACCCTTCATCGTAAGAACATTCCTACTGGAGATCCAAACTGTCCTTTGGCGGTGAGACTTGCCAAGAAGGCAAAGTACTTGATTGGTGTTAAGGCAGATATTGGAGATGGAGAAGAGCACTTTGATATTGAGGAAGGATACGTACATCCTCAAGGTCGCAATGGAGATCCTGATGGCAATGAGAACAATGCGCCTGGTCCCCCCTCTCCACCAAGCCAACAAGAACAACCTTCCTCGCAAGAAACAGAAGTTTCGGAAGAACAACAAGATGTCGATGAAGAAGAACTTACTCAGCAGGAAGTGAACCGCAACAACGGCAACCGCAACAATGGCACGACCACAGCCATTGCAGTTGCAGTTGCAGTTGCCGACGTAACGGCGACAGCAAGAGCTGTTACACCCGGAAGAGCAAGAGCCCCTTGTGTCTGTTCTTACAACACTGCCAATTCAAAGCAGCAAGGCATCATTAAGGCATTGGAGGCCTGTGTTGAACAGCACGAGAGAGCTTCTTTGAGAGCCAGGGAAGAAAGGAAGGAGGCCTATCAGGCAATTGGAAGCGCTCTTGGATCCCTTGTCACCATTGCCATGCAGCACTTCAGTCCAAAAGCTGGTCGCAAGAGGAAGAATAGTTGCTCCAGAAGCAACAGCGATGATTCCGAGGATTCTGATTCCGATTAGCGCATTGGATGATTCCGATTCCGATTAGCGCGTTGGATGATTCCGAGGATTCCATGAATCCCATTGTCGATTGTCGTGTTCATATTACATTTACTACATTTAATTTATCTTATTAATCACTACTTTAATTCCCATCTTCCATTTGGTTTATACTGACTGCTGCGTTATGGCAAAAGCGAGTGGATTAGAATAAGAACTTCACTTGTACGCGTTAGCTCGTGTTGTTCAGTACTGTTTCTACACAGTCTTCAGTAGCGGATTAGAATAACTTCACTCGTACACGTTAGCTCGTGTTGTTCAGTACNCTGTTTCTACACAGTCTTCAGTAGCGGATTAGAATAACTTCACTCGTACACGTTAGCTCGTGTTGTTCAGTACTGTTTCTACACAGTCTTCAGTATATTTTGAAAATTTTCAAAGTCAACGGACGCCTAAGGATACTCCAACATGCATTGCTTTTATTTGTTATATAGGAAATGAATATTTTTATTGATTCTATTCCCGCTTCATTATGGGATATCCAACATGCATTGCTTTTATTCATTATATTCAAAATGTATATTTCTTATTGATTCTATTCCCGCCTCCTTATAAGGGAATCTTTGTGATTCAACGCTTCAACGGTTCAACGGACCATGAAAATTTCAAATAACACGTAGTATCGTGTACAAAATACAACTTAACACGGTGTAACGCGTAGTAGCTTTGCTCTCACTCATCGACTGCTGCTCAGCACTCAGCTCACTTGCTTGTTGCTCAAGCCTCCACCAGTATGAATTACAGTAGTTTAAACTTGTTTAGTGGTTCTAATCAAATGGTACGTTGACCATGGGAATTGTATGCGTATTGTTGTTGCCGATTGCTGTTGCCGATTGCTGTTGCCGATTGTTGTTGCGTATTGGTGGTCCGTATCGTTGTTCCGTATCGTTGTTCTGTATCGTTGTTCTGTATCGTTGTTCCGTATCGTTGTTCCGTATCGTTGTTCCGTATCGTTGTTGCTTGTTCTTATCAGTATTCTTGTTGTGGCTTATCGGTGTTGCGTTTTCTGTTGCTGGGATGTATCGATGTATTGTTGTTGCTGCTATCTCACCAAAACAAGTTGTTTGCATTGGAATCAATCGTATAATCATGCATGAAGAATCTCTTCTTCTTTTTTTCATTGGGCATGAACACGTTAAGGATCTGATTGATGCCTACAGTGCTGGCTTGATAATTGTACAACAAGATGGCTGTGTGCAGGAGAATCTTCCTTTCACCTTGCTCCTCAAGTCTTATCCTGTCCTTCAGCCTTGGAAACTGTCCTTGGATCATCCTCATTCCCCACTCGGACAGCTGTCGGAGTGACGTGGCTTGACGATTGACAGCTACAGCACGTTTGGCAGCAGCGAGGTTGCTGGCGCTGCTGCCTACATTGTTGTTGAGGATGTTGGGGGGGGTTGTTGATGCTGGCAAGGAGATCTGGATCCTTCTGGTAAGTTCTAAGAAGATATTGCTTGTCAGTCAAGTTGAAGGCCGAGTCGACAACAACCTTTGCTCCGTACAACTCATACATCTCCTCCATTCTCTGGTATATTCCATAGTCTGATATGGTGCTATCATGCCAAGATCCTGGACAGTTGAAGATGGTTCCTCTAATTTTGCCATCTGGAGCAAAGATGAAGACACTACCAACATACGTATCACATGTCCATCCATTGGAGAACATGTTCTGTACGGCCCAGTTTGAAGATTTCTGCCATCCAAGCTTCAGTCCATCAGCAGCGCCCCATACTCTTTGTTGTTCAAGGAGTGGGTATTTTTCTCCAATAGCCTCAATATAAGCATCAACATCCTCTCTGGCAGGAGCCCTGACTCTTGCGTCTGGATGGTCTTGCAAGACAAAGAGCAGTACACACCTGGAGAACTTGATCCACTTGTACATTACTGTTGATGAGAGACCAAAGGCCATCGACAGCCCTCTTGCTACGGATCCACGAGTCCTGAACCAGTGCAGTGTTAACCCAAGACAGCATGTTGCATTTGCTTCCCTGTGGCGTCCCTTTGGCATTCCATTCCTGTGGAAGCTTCTTTTGCGGATCTTTCCTGTTGCCTCATCAACCATGTACATGTTGAACACTGGCGCATAGAGTTCCATGAGACCTCTAAAGACCTCATGATCAACACCACAACAGTTTAGAAGGGCCTGCTCATTGCCAGAACTATACAAGTGGAGGAATGGAGACTGATTCCATCTCCGGATGGAAATCCTTGGGTTTCTCCTATCCCTCCAATGCCTATCCTCTGGAGACAGCTCTTCTTTGTCCAGCTCATTGTGGAGAGCCACACAAAGCATGATGAATTCTAGTGACATTGTTGTGGTCCTTTGACTGTGTCTCGGTCGTGGTCCTTGACGAGGAGCGCCTTGCGTCGATGTTCCTTGCTGATTGCTTGTCGACGTCCCTGCTTTATGATCCAAAATTTCTGTCAGCAAGCGTCGATTGCCATTTGATGCTGCTACAGCTATCTTTTCGACCTAAATCTTGACACTTTAGATTTGTTTTGGCGCACCATTTTGGCATTCCCGGTGACACTTTAGATTTGTTTTGGCGCACTTGATGATTTTGTGACACTTTAGATTTGTTTTGGCGCACCATTTTTGGCTCCCCCGGCTCCTGGTGACACTTGAGGAGAACTGGCTGTCAGATGCTCGTGACTAAGGGTTTTTTGAGTCCATGATTCCAAAAAAGTATGTGTTTGCATACATACTTTTGGCAGCCGTGGCGCTGCGACAACCAAAAATCTATGTAATTCTGTCTTAAATACATACTTCTATGTCTGCACGACTGGAATCTAATTCAATTTTCTTAGAATCAATGTTTACGGGAATCACCCAATGGTAGATCGGTGCATACTCGTACATGGTACCGTAGGGTACTACTCAAACACACCCTGTAGCAAACCCACTTACCGTACCGTACGGTACTGTACCGTTCATATCCAACTTGCGACTTTCACTGGCCGCGCACCGCAAAGTATAGAATCACGAGTAGATGGTGAATGAACACTCATCTGCAATGCTGTTCCCGGATTTCAATCTGWGGCTCAGTGACGATTATGACACCCTTTACAACGCTCGGAAGAAAAATGGGATTTTTCTCGAGGTGCTCCATCCAAAGTGTACTACTTGTACGTACAACCCTGTAAGAGTACCAYCGGATCCTATCCGTTTTTGGTGACACATCGTAACGGTAGGAAGAAATACTGACAAACTCGTCATCAAAAATTGACAGACACCTTTSTTGTGCGACGAAACCAAACAAAACAACCGTTAAAACTTTCGAGATGTATGATCCATCCGCAAACCTGAGATAAAAAATCTCAATCTCAATAACAGCGTAGCGTGGTGGCCAGGGAGCCAGCCAGCCATGATGAATGACCACAACCAAGAAAACACCCCGCTGCTACCACCGAGCAATAACCTCCGAAGAACCGAGCGATGGAAGAACACGCGTATCGGCACCSACAATTCAAACAGCGATGACGCGAGCGAGGAGCGGGGCAGTGCGGGGAAGCAACAACAGCGCAATCGAAGGACAGAGAGAGGAACAAACAACAACAACAACAACACGGCGATGATGCACTCGATGACGATGATCCCAATCGGTCMCATCATTGGTGTGTCAAAGCCGATCGAGAAGTGGTACCGGGGCCTGGTAGTCCGGCAGAGCTGCCACAACCACCTTGCCAGCGATTTGCTCTCGAAAGACATGTACCTCAACACCTTATCAGTGGCTCTGACTGCCATCACTTCGTCCGCAATCTTCACGTCGCTCTCGCCGACAGCGGGAGCGACAACAGCAATGCAAAACAACCCGCACGGGGATCTGAACAACACGCAAGCAATGTACAACGTGGGTGGTGTCGACCAGTCCTATTACTACGCCCCGATCGACCTGTCGAATACGCTGGCAGTTATTGCAGGTGTTATAGCTGCCCTCAACACCGTGCTGCAGGGGGTGACGAGAACGCTGTACTACGGACAGAGGGGGGAGCGGCACCTGCGGGCCTACAAGGAATTCTCGAGGCTTCGCTTCCAACTAGAGAGCATTGTCGGCGACAAACCAAAGTACACGGAGCAYAAGGTGGACCGGGAAAAACTCAAGCGGTGGATACGGAAGTACGAGGAGGCGTTGGAAGAGTCACCGGTGCGTATTGTGTGCGTGTGTGAGCGATACAAACGATGAGAACATATATTCTTCCTCCTATGGTGCAACAGCAAGACGAAGTATTCTTTGTGCTGATTCTCATCGTTTTTCGTTTGGTTTGATTTCGTTCATGTTWCCTCTTGCCACCACTCTTCTCGCTCTTCTTAACGTGGTCAGATCATTCCACAAAAAACCTTCGAACATGTCGCAAAAGAGCAAGGGATGAGAAGCCGCCGGTGGCCAAGTGACGAAAAGGAACTGGAAGCRATCATGGACGAGGAACGAAACTTGGCGGCGGTGAAAGAAAGCAAGATGGTGTAGGTTTGCTTGCGTATACGTTCCGCTGCGTTGTGTGCCACCAGTGTAACAAATACACGAATTGTTTACGAGAGTATCGTACGAATGTGACCTCRATTGTTGGGTTGAAGTTGTTGTACGAAAATRTGTGCCGTGCGTATGGTTATTTTCAAGATTGAACTAATAAGATCAACCGTACGAGCTGAATCCAARCAAGAYGAGGAAAATACATTAGGGGAGAAGGAATACGAAGGAGGAATCACTACAGCATTGATTGACACAAGTAGCATGTTTACGACGAAATAAACTTTTCAAATACTTGGACGACAAGATTACACCTTTTATCTGCTCAATTCGTACGGATTGACTTCGTACCGTAGATTTTTCATTACGATTCTTGACACCATGAATTCACTCCCTATTCAGACCCACACCATTTCCAGGGCTGTTCAGTKCCATCCGACTGGTTTCTGCGTTAAGGTGGTGGAGAACCGCTACTAGAGTGGGTCCTACGAAAGTTCTCTGACGATGCACCGCTCAATGACATTTGTAGAACCATCAACTTAAGGTTCTGAGAATTTTCTTGAAAGGAGAACTGATCAGCACGATAGTACATTTTTTTGTTTTAAACGTTGGTTGCATACAATGTTAATCAAATATATTGGATCGCACCCAGCATCAGACCCGTATGACCATGGAAATTTCTCCCCGGAGTTCTTTGGTGGTACAAAATTTAAAAAAACCCGCGAGAGAATCAGTGTCACGAACGTTTTTCAAAAGTTCGTACCGTTTGGTCCGAACCAAAAAAGTCTTCGAAAGAAACATATAAATTCGTCTCGGTGTCCGATGGTACGGTACCTTACATGTCAGAACAACGTAATCCAGGACCGGGTGAAAAAAGTAATGATATCTCTTGCTTTTTTCCCTGAATTACTACTGAGCGTGATATTTTTCTAACATTTATGACATTTTCTCGAGCGCACGTGATAATTTTGTCACGTACGTGATACTTTGTGATAGTATTTAGTTATCCAATTTAGTTGCTTCCAGCACCAAAAGTATTTTCCAGTGGCCAYTGAATGGCTTATACAACCAAAAAGAAAATTAATTGCATAAAGACATTTTTATTTCCCATTGAACGGAACATGTTTCGGCGGATTTCAGTGGCATAGGAAAATGATTTTGGCGGGCTCAGTGACATTAGACATTCTCTTGTCCTCAACGGAAATTATTTTTTTTATCAATGGCTCCACGGAGGTTCGCTATTTTTAACTTGATGAATGGGACAAAAACTAGCGCCTGTCACAGTTTCAAATTATTGCCTGTGAAGTTTGAACTGTAGGAATCACATCACTCAAAATTCAAATTTCAACCGTTGTTGGTCTTGGCAGGAATGACATGACATATTGTAAAAATAGTTTTTCCGATATATTATTGCCAAATTCCGTTATTGAAGCCCGATAGGCATATTTTATCTAGCAACAAAGTTCTGCAGACTATTTCTATCGAGCTTATCCCATTGAAATAGGAAAAAAATGCATGTAGTCATTCGCCGAATTGGTTCTGGAACATCAACCAATACTGATAGCGTGATGTACGTACGAGTATGCAAAAGCTGCTTTCATAACATAAGCATTCTCTGCCCGCATGGCAWTCCACATTTTGCATACGGTTTTTTCACGTGAAGTATCGTTTATTTTCGTCGCACCAAAGAAGGCATCGATACTCTTATTATTTCCTCTCTAGTGAAATTGAATACCACAAGAACTCGAAGAGAGCACGAACCATGAAGCTTGTCAACACAGATGAACCCGAGGTTCCAATTCCGACTGTGCACGCCTCGAAAACAAAGAACAGGCGCAGGAGAAAACGGAGCATGACCATCTCCGCCGAGAACTACGACGGAGGTCTAGKYGAGTTTCTGATGACGAATTCGTCGAACACTTKCCGCCACAAAAAGCATCCCCAAGAAACTGAGGATCTCAGAAGTTCAAACGACCTCGATGACTGCGACGATACGTCGTCTCTCACTAGTGGTCTAGAGTCGACGTATTCCTACAACTCGAGCAGTCTCCTTTCCGCATCGACGCGATCCACGGTSTCGTCCCTCGGCAGCACCAGCAGCAGTCTGCGATCTTCCAGGAGCAGCTCGAAGCAATCAAGACGACGAGAAAGAGAGCGARYCAAGCCAACAGAAGAAATCGTCTTTGATCCGACCCTAGTGCCGAGCAAGAGCTGCTTAAAGAACAACCTTTGCTCTTCCCGGAGCAAACGGCAGACACACGGAACCACCATCAAGATCTACCTTCCTGGAAACCCTGAACCTGTCGCMAAGCACCGAACGATCAACTTCAACGAACAAGTTAGCGTTCGTGAGGTCCGTTCGGCCAAGTCCCTCCTCCGCAACAAGGCCCAGTACCTCTGGTTCCAACCGCATGAACACGCCGAGATCAAGCACGGCATCCAGAAGATCCTCAATGCCGTCAACGCCGAGGGCACCTCCATTACTAATGGTCGCAAGTATTGCGTACGAGGCCTCGAGCGGTTCCGGAATCCCGACGAGTGCTTCTTACAGCGTGCCAAGGCCAGCGAGGCCGTGGTCATGGAGCAATACCTGCAACGGGCGGAGGGGAATTTCGATCCCGCAGAAATTTCCGCTGTCTACATCGCGGCCTCGAAACCGAGCCAGCGGCTCGCCTCGCGACGGGGAATCAAGGATGCTATCATTGCCGAAAGCATACTGGGGACACGTTTCCGAACTCTCGTCGGTGGGGGTGGGTTTTCGATGTCGTCTTCGTTGTCACCGGTAAATTCTCMGACATCAACGTCTCGCAAGTCCTTTTCTGCGCGRGAATCGCGTACAAGCCGAGACCTTTCCCTGCCGCCATCGCCGGAGTCGTCCCGCAAGTCGCTCTCCATGCGAATGTCGCGCAGCAAGTCCAACGGAAGGGCCTCGCAATCTCCTTCCTCAACAAGGAAGGAGAAACCCAGGCAAAAGAGGAAGACGAAACGAAGTACTACCGGTACGGTATCCGGATGCAGACCACCTCTCAAAGGTGAAACACCCAGCTACCTACCTAGCTATCTAGTAATTTCTAATTAGCTAGCTAGCTTGTAATTTTCGAATCGGTGCTGATCGGCTTGGAACAGCCCAGTTTGATTTTGACATTATTTTTTTAATAGATAGAATAGAACTCAAAMAGTGAATAGCGAAACATTTATTCATACAGATAATTATACTCGAACATTGAACAATGGAATTGATTTCTTATAGATTCCCTTCAAYRTAAATACCATGCAAATCCAATAGGATTCAATTTTTCMATGCGATACTAGTAATGCGAGATATTTTGTAATCTTGAAGTTGCGTAYGTATCCAATTTGTAAATTTGGCATCAGCCTTTCTRYGGGACTTTTGGAGRTGCAACCGGGTAAATCAWAGTATTTGGGATTAGCTCGTCTAAAAGAATTGAGCCAATCTAGTTTGAAGTGTTTGGGAAGTAGTAGCAGCAGGAGCCAAAGAAGTATCTGGCACTGYAGTCTGTTCGTGATATTTCTTTTGTTGGAGTATGTGTCAAAGACCAGCAAGTCTTGTGTGACRMTCTCCAGCAGTGGTTGTTTACTGTGAGACAAGAGTGAAAAATTCTGTGTGATAGGGTTTGAAAGGGTGCAAGTTGGAGACAGATGTGACAGATGATGTGCAGATGCTTCTTGCATCAATTGTTTCTTATGTACTCGATGCAATACAACAGCAAAGTAGTGGATGCTGCAGATATGAATATTTCAGGATCCTGWGGGAATAAGTGAGCATGACAAGAAGTACACATCTGTGGTTGCAAGGCTAACAAGTTGTGRACTTTTGTTGTTATCCATTGTCATTGCAATACTTTTTTTGAGAAAGGGTGTATCCATGAGGGTCTTTATTTCTCTGTTCCCAGGATTACATCATGTAGAAGGTGAGAAAGAACTCCACTAAATAACTCCCAATATCCAAGAAGCCATTCAGTAATGCAACTTGCAAGAGTATCAATTGCAATTGATCTAGGCTAAAACAGAAAAGAAATGTGTCACCAATGTGATCTGGACGAGTAGTCTGGTAGGAGTTATAGAAGGGGCCAAAGACTCGTTAACTTTGGCAGTTGTGCTTGCTTAGTATTGTGGTCAAACATCACTACGTCAGACGTAGCCTATCCTGTGTAATGCTCTCCAGGGCTCCTTGTTTACTGTAAAATACTGGGTGATTGGTTCTGTATTATGAACAGAGGTAGATGTAGCAGCAGTAGTATGCACACCACTATTGTTGTGAATGGTGGTCTCGTAGACTTTGAGGAGATAGTATATCAAAGAATCATTGGTGGAGCAAGTGAGGAAAGCTTCAGGATATTGTGGAAAGATGTGGGCATGTGATACTAGACATATCTTGTTTTGGAGAGTGAATAATCAGAACAGGGAATGACCACGGAGGTCTTAGTTTCACAAATGAAATAGCAGGGAAAAATGAAAAATATTCATTCAGAAAGAACTCCATCATCAAGTAGCTTCCTGCCACATCTGGAGAATAGGTACTGGAATGGAGATGGGGATCAGTAATCCAATGTTAGTAGAGGTGGCCTGTAAATAAGTGCTGCCATCCAATCTCTGATTGAAAAAATGAATGACTGGGTGGAAAGTTTTGGGATACTTCTCTGAAGAAACTTGACCAGTATCAAACCATTTGGTGATGCAAGAACTGGCTAAAGTATCAATGTCAATAATACTATAACTCAATGACTTCAATTGTTGCTACAAAGAGTGGACAGTTGATCTTTGCCACCTTACTAGCTGTGTACCATGTGAGTATTGGACTATATGGCTGAAAGTCTCTGGTGGTTTGTTGCAAAGGCAACATGCGTTGTGAGTTGTTTGGTACTTCCTTTTGTGCAACACTATTGCAGTGGGGAGGAGGTTGTGACAACATTTCTTGATGACAAGAACCACATGTTGTGAAATTCTGTGGATGGCAATTTCAAGTGACTGCCCTGCAATCTGATTGAGTGTAGGTTTGGACGAATGCTGGTTACATTCTTCCTAGAGATAGGAATAACATTGTGGAATGTCAAAGTGTTTCTCTACTGACTGGCTATATACTAGCAAGATAGAATCTGGAGAACTGCTGGGCACACTGGAAGAACTGGAGTGATGGGTAGGGGTTTGGGAAACTTGGTGGCATAGCATAGTACCCAATCAGCTTCCATGTTCAAATATGCTTTCAGGAGTAATTTGTCAAAGGCAGTGTACTACAACACCAGTAGGATACTATGAAGAGAGGAATTGATTGTGCAAGTTGGTACTACTTGTAGATTTGTTCCAATAAATCAAATTCAGGAGCCAGGGCTTCATGGATGTATAATTCTTTGTATTCATAGCAGGAATGAAGTCTGCTGTAGTAGGAAATGATGAGTGACCAGTTATCAGCACTGGTGACAAGCTCAATCTTTGAAGACTCAAATTCAGTTATGGAACAAGATGCAAAAGCTGTTGTAGATGAGAAATAGGATGTATTGTTTGTATTTTGAAACTTTCTGTGATGAGTTGAAGTCTGAAATATCCATGCTGGATGAGAACAAGCTTCAGTTCTACTACTGTGTGATAGTGACAAAACTGGTGGTTTGCTGACAGCATAGTAATTACTGGGTTCAAGTCACCAAAAGATAAAATATACTACTACTGCTAGTGGTCCTTGTTACTAGTACCACCAGTGTTGTGATGCTTTAAAGAAGCTGCATGGAAGGCAAAAGGATGCACCAAAAGCAACTGGTCTTTTGCACTAGTAGTAGTAGTACTGTTACTAGTGTTAGACTGACTGGGTTCAACAAGTTCAAACAAGAGACTTCTTCAACTACTACTAGTAGCATATACTATTAGTACTAGTATACCATAGTGCTGCCACCAGTATGATGTTCTGAATAGCTGGAGTGAAGTGAAATACAGAAACTAATGGTTGTTTGTAGTACTACTACTACTGGAGTCTTATGATCCAAACAGTGAGATCACCACTGCAAAGATTGMATTAGTAAAGCTGGTGGTTTCTTAGATTTACTGCTACTACTACTAGAGCAAAAAGAAGGTAGTGGTGTAAACAGCCAAAAACACCTTTGGGTAGGTTGCATTATCACTAGACACTGCATTAATGTCAGAAGTAGGCTCCAAAGAGTACAGCCCTCCCATGCAAAGGATACTACTACTGGTGTACTAGATCTTGAGTAACTAAGATGGAACACCACTGCTCCTGAAGAGCTGAACTTGACAAAGTTGGTTTTGGTGGAGAGGAGGAGTGTCCCCAATGAAAAGGATGCATCAATAGTACAGCTAGTACTAGTACAAGCAATGGTGCAAGTATAGAGCAAAAGAAGGTTCTCTGAAGAGCTGTAAAAACTGAGTACTACTAGGTTGCACTACTATCAGCAGCAGCAGTAGTAGGTTCTTTGGGAAAAGAATGATGTGGCCCAATGCAAAGGACACATTGCTATGGCTGCAAAAACCAAAAGAAGGTCCTCTGAAGAGCCAAAGAACATTTGAATACTAGCTTGCATTACTAATGATACATGTCAGGGCTTAAATCAGTATGCAGTACGTACTTTTGGTTCGTCTTTTTTCATTTAATGTGCTTGGGTTGTGGGGAATCTTCTACAAACAATTTTATTGAGTATCCAACTGTGTCTGCATCAATATTTCTTTCACACTTCTAATTGCTGTTATGCTGCCGCTGATACTTTGCTGGAAGCTATTTGCTCCTCACCTTGCAGCAGCAAGCCCAGTTGTTCTCATTAGTACAACTAGTAGCAACAAGCAAACATCAACTGCTTGCTCTTTGCTGCTGCAACAAGAAATGAATGGCTCACATAATAAGAAGACATATCAATTGCAACTGCACTCTCTACATTGTCCTTAAAAGCTTGAGCTCATTGTGGGCAGACTCTAGCTGCCTTTCAAGGGAGGAAACACTTTTGGCTTTCTCCCATTCAATCTCTTTTTACTTGTACTCATCCTTCCCCACTTGTGAATGCTGATTGCAATTTTCTTCTCCAATCTTGTTGTTAAGATCCAAAATGGTCTTCTTTGCCTCGTCAACAAGTTCTTTTGCCTGGTCAACACAGTGTTTTTTGTTGCTGGTGGTGCCTTGTTCAGGGGGGAACAAACAAAAAGCAGCAGCCTCCTCCTATTTGCCCATTGCTGATTTTTAGCTTATCATGGAGTGCTATTTTCATGTCAGTCCTTGTTGAAGATCCTTGCTTGAAGATAGCACTAGTAGGAGGCAGTTGAAGAGGAGGAGGAGGAGGAGCTACTATTGTCACTTGAAAAGTTGCAGCAGAAGCTATTATTGTTACCAGAGATGAATCATCTTGAGCTTCTCAGGTTAGCACAGTACAGCATCTATGTCAATATCATGAGGAGTAAACTTGTCTGTATCCTTGTATCCAGCTTCTTTTGCAACTTCCTTCACCTAATTCTTTACTGTATCTTGACCAACAACTGGCATTGCTGCCTTGAAGTAATACAGAATGTCCTTGGATCTGTTTTCTCTCACATAGCAAAGGAACCTCTGTTGCTCTGGATGGCATCATGTGCAATATAAGTTGATGAGCTTCACAATACAACATACATGACTTTCTTGTCTCCAGGTTTGTTTTTCTCTGGATTTGTAGCATCAAATAGTCTGAACAAAGCAATTGAGGCATCCTTTCCTCATTGCTGCATACCCCTTGGTGTTTCATTCTGCTGTCCCATTCTCATCATGTCCCAAAGTGTTGAAGGTGTTTGGATTATTAATCAGCTTCTTTGCATATGCTTATTTAGAGTTGGTGCATTCAGTGACAGGAACAGTGACAGTGGCAGCTGCTGCCAGCATTGGTGCTGGTACTAGTAGTATCATCTTCTTTTTTCTTTGTTGTTGTTGTTGTTGTTGTTGTTGTTGTTGTTGTTGTTGTTGTTGTTGTTGTTGTTGTTGTTGTTGTTTGAAATTTCTTCTTCTTGTTCACTGTGCTGTATGGATTTTGGATTGGTGGCTTTCAGATTTGAGCTGGCATTGATCAAGAGATACTCTCTTTGGTTTCTTAGTTTTTGCTGGTGTTGTTGTTCCTCTTGTTGTAGCAGCTGTTGCTTCTTCTGGTGCCAACAGGATTTTTTTGCTTTCTTGTGCTGCTGGCACGGGCGCCTTCATCTTAATTGGTTGTTCTTTTGACGCTCCCACCACCACCACCACCAATGATGGTGGTGGAGCATTTTCTTTCTTTGGTTCTTGAACTTACCTGCTCCTCAGCACCACCAACTCCCTTCGTCCAGCAGTCAATATGGATCTCTTGCTTGCTGTTTCTGAGAGGAGAACAACCTGTTCTTTTTTTGCTTGCTGTATGGTGGCAGTTTTTTTAGGCTCCTCCTTGCTGATTCTGGCTGTTGTTTCTTGCATCTTCTTCGACAGAGGCATGGTTACTTTGTTCTTACTACTTCTTCTGCTGGTGGTCCTCCTCATGGTGAACTGCTACTGGTGGTGGTGCTGCTGCTGCTCGTCCTGGTGATTAGTAGGAGGACTGGTAATATTGTGGAGAAAAGAAGGGCCTCTCTATAGGGAAGGGTTTGGTTCCAATCTTGACCTGCTTGAGGTGGGTGTACTTAGCAAAAAATAACTAGTGTTTGTTAGTGTTACTAGTTTTCTGTACCAGAGCAGTAACCAAGAAGGGTGTGGTTAGTGATATGTAATTTCGATGCTACTCAACGGTTACAAGGACGTACGTACGCACAGAGCAKCTCCATCGGTCGAATCTCCCGCTTCCGGTTTCGAATCACTCACTCTGCGGCGACACGCGATCTCGCAACAAGTAATCACAATCCAACCGAGAAGGTACAAGCCGTTCAGCGGCAACAGCGATAGCAACAGCAACAGCAGCAAAAAGAACAGCACGCATAATTGCCAGGGAGCATCGAACGAAAGAGAAACCGAAACACCCAACAACACTAAGCAACAGCACTGGAAACAAGAACTCCCATCCAGAACGACAACCGCACAGAATGGCACCTGTCGAACAAGGCGACGGAGAATCCTCCACACCGGCAGCTGCAACGACGGCAGATCCATCACCCAWTTTGCCTGATTCTTCCGGCGCCGCAAATSTAACTTCCACAGCGAAAAGACCCACCAAGAGCGTCACCGTCGTTCTCCCGGAGGAAGGGAGCAACGGCGGCCACAGCGGAGGCAATGGAAGTGGCAACAGAAGTGGCAGTGGCAATCCCCACTCTGGAAGCAGCAGCGCCGCGGACGCCCACCGTGCCGCGGACGAAAACATTGAGCGGCAAAAGCGGCTGGAGGACGAGCAAAAGGCCAGGAAGCAGCAACAGCAACAGCAGCACCAATCCCAGCACCAGAAGAGAAAGACGAGCAGCAAAACCGGGGACAACCCGATTATTCCGGCTGCCATTGATTTCAGTACCATGATGGGGGAGAACAATGGCGACCAAGCTCCGGGAAGTCCCCATCCAGCGTCCGTGAGCAGCAACAACAGCACTGGCAACGGCAACGGCAACAGCAACAGCAACCAGAGCAAGAACAATCAGGGCCGGATCCAGCTGGGAATCTGCGCCATGGACAAAAAAGCCCGCTCCAAGCCAATGGCCGAAATCCTCAGCCGCCTCGACGAGAACTTGTTCCGGGTGGTCTTTTTCGGGGACGATCTCATCCTCAACCGGCCCATTCAGGAGTGGCCGGCCAACATCGACGTCCTCATTGCCTTTTACTCCAAGGGCTACCCCCTCCAGAAGGCCAAGGAATACGTCAAGCTCCGGAATCCCGTCTGCATCAACGACCTGGACATGCAGGAGCGCCTGCAGGACCGGCGAATGGTMTACGACCTGCTGGAGGCCTCGGGAATCGACGTTCCCCGGCACGTCTTTCTCAGCCAGGACGGCTACAAGTCTACCGGCAGCGGGGACGGCAACAAGGAGGGAGAGACCACCGTCCGGGAATTCGACGACCACATCGAGATCAACGGTGTCTCCATCCACAAGCCATTTGTGGAAAAACCCGTGGACGCGGACGACCACAACATTGCCATCTACTATCCGACGTCCGCGGGGGGCGGCTGCAAGAAGCTCTTTCGCAAGATCGGCAACCGCTCCTCCGAGTTCTACCCGGACATTCACGAAATCCGGAGGGACGGATCGTACGTCTACGAGGAATTCGTCGAAACCCAGGGGACGGACGTCAAGATGTACACGGTCGGCCCGGACTACGGACACGCGGAGGCCCGCAAGTCGCCGACGGTGGACGGRAAGGTACAGAGGAACGCCGACGGAAAGGAGCTCCGGTTTCCCGTCATTCTGACGCTGTCCGAGAAGGAGATTGCCCGTCGGATCGTCCTGCAGTTCAAGCAGTTCGTCTGCGGCTTTGATCTTCTGAGGGTTCAGGAGGGACACKCGGTCGTCTCCTACTGCTGCGACGTGAACGGCTTTTCCTTTGTCAAGAACAGCCGGTGCGTGTCGCATCGCCTTTTGTGGTTGGGTTGCGCTGTGCCATTCCGTCTTGTAACATGATTGTCGCTCTTGTCTGTGGAATGGACTGCCATCGCAAGATCGCGGTGTGGTGTCTTGATCTAACAAGAATTGCGCCATTTCTCTCTCTCTCTCTCCATTTGAAATTCCGTCGGGATATGCCCAATCGCATCGCATCGCATTCCATTCCATTCCATTCCATCCCATCCCATCCCATCCCATCCCATCCCATCCCATCCCATCCCATCCCATCCGTCCCACAGGAAATACTACGACGATTGCGCACAGATCCTAACCGAGCACATGTTGGCCATTGTGAAACCAGAGGAGCACAACCAGTTCTCCACCCTCGAGCCCCTTGTCACCGAAGTTGCTGACGTTGCACCGGAGGGCTTTATGAATCCCCTCCAGCGCGTAGCCCGGCTGCTCACCAACAACAGCAACAACGACGGGACCAACCAGTCCCATAGCGACACGGTGGTATCCGACGAGAACATYGAGACGAGGTCACACAARTCGATGGTCTCGACCGACAACGATCCGACGCTGCTAGAGGAGGGGGCCGTCCCCGTCCGCCAGATCCCGCGGGAACTCATCTCGGAACCCGCMTCGCTGCCCGTGTCGCGGGACGTTTCCTGCGAGGACTTTCTCGGGAAGCTAGGGCCCAACGGCGAATTTGACCGAAACCACGTTCCATCTTCGCACAACAGCAGCATCCGCAGCGTGGACAGCASCTACRTSCATAACCACGGCTCGARGAATTCCCTGGTGAACATGCATCAGGAGGAACTCCGCTGCGTCATTGCCGTTGTCCGTCACGCCGACCGTACCCCCAAGGAAAAACTCAAGCTCAACACCGCCGAGCCAATCATCCTCGAATATTTCAGAGACCACAGCGAAGGAAAACTGACCAAGGACCTCAAGATCAAGGCCAAGACACCCATGACGGAATTCCTGGCTGCCGTTCGGAAAATCATCGTCCAGTACGAGCAAAAAGAAGAACTCAGAAAGGACGAGCAAAAGATACTTTGGAAGTTCAACCACATGAGGGACGTCCTGGAGCGATGGAAGTTTTCCGGCCTGAACCGCAAGCTCCAGCTCAAGCCCAAGAAGATCACCACCGATGAGAAAACAGGAAAAAAAACCCTCCGGGAAGTCCAGCTCATCCTCAAGTGGGGTGGTGATTTGACCAAGCTGGGTGAAAACCAGGCCATCCAGCTCGGGCAGCAATTCCGGCATTCCATCTACCCCGATTCTCCGTAAGTATTGAATCGTCAGTTGTCGCAACGCGTATGCAATCGCCTTGCATCGCAAGGATTTTATTGTCTCGCACTTGCTAGTTTCGCATCGAATGCATACACTCGATGAGGGGTTCTTTGACTAGAACCACAAACAAATTTTCTCTAACTAACCAACCAACCAACACCACACACCGATATTGCACACACTCTGTTGACCGGAATTGAATCAACTTGAACCACAGTGGCGGAGGAGTTTTGAGGCTTCATTCTACGTTTCGCCACGATCTGAAAATTAAAACCAGCGACGAAGGAAGAGTAATGAAAACAGCCGCCGCTTTTGCAAAGGGGTTGCTAGATTTAGAGGGAGATATTCCCCCCATCCTGGTTTCATTGGTCCACAAGGAAAAGGGGAGCATGCACATGCTGGACCCGTCCGGCGACAAGGACGTCAAGTTAGAACTGGACGAATGCAAGGAAAAAATATCGCAGCATCTCCAAGAGGATATCGATTGGCGAGACATGACCGAAGAAGATCGCATCCGCCTCGTCGGACCTCCCGAGGTTACCTCGCTGAGGGACGCTCTCGCCAAGATTGGCAATCCTCGTAAGACACTTCAAACCATCTATCAAACGATGGGTACTTTGATCGAAGAATTGGAAGAAATGCTCGGTAGGGGGGAAAGTGGAGACGAAAAAGCCTCCGACGAAGGAGACATCCAAAAGGGAGATAGCGAAGAYGCGGATGCCCAGTTAAGTGGCGTCAAGTTGTACAAGGGAGAAACTCTGTTGGAACTGACAGAACGGTGGCGGTTTATCTACACGCGGCTATACGATGCCGAGACGGACACCTTTGATCTGTCACGGATCCCAGACGTCCTGGACAACGTTAGGTTTGATGTCCTACACAACCCCCATCTTGGCTTGACATCGATCTTGCACAAGCTTTATTCGCTGGCAAAAGACATGGCGGACACTGTTGTGCCACAGGAGTATGGCACAACCCTSGCTGAGAAGCGGAGCGTGGGCATCAAGGTCTGCAGCTCCCTCCTCGAGAAAATTCGTTTCGATTTGCACATTGCCAGAACCGACAATAAAACRGACATGCGGTACATGATCAACATGGACTACAGCGCGGATCTCCCCATCACCACCATGGGCCGTCGCATCCGTACTCGCTTATACTTTACCTCGGAAAGTCACTTGCACACACTGATCAATGTCCTTAGGTTTGCCGCCAACACTGACGCCGGTGGTTCTTCTTTCTYGGRCACCAATTGCTCCTCCCCCGTGTTATCTCCGTTTGGGTTTGGCTTTCTGAACGAATCTAAGGAAGTCTGCTACCTGACCCAGGTTGTCATTCGGCTTTTCGAAGACACCGGTCGCCGAATGAGCGATCCCCGGCGCTACCGCGTCGAAATTCTCTTCTCGGCCGGTGCGACCGGGACCCCCATCCACCAGTGCAAATCGACGAAGGAAACGGACGCAACMCGCCTGGATACAGAGCCCCTCGTAGCCGTAGGCCGAGAAGGTCTAACATGCCAAGAGGTCGAGGCATTTTTTGATTCCATTATCGCCGAACGAGGTCAGAGCGATGGCAACCACGACGTCGACGCAATTTCTGAACACAGCGGCCCACCGAAGACTCCTATGGGCAATCCCATTGATAGCGATGGCCAGAATCTCCCGACCCCAAAGACTGTGAATACAAATTCAGTTGCTTCTTGCGCCACTGAATCCCAAAAAATCACCTCGGATGAGGGAAGCGAACAGAATCAACCACAAAAGAACGATGGAAACCTCAGCAACAGAAATAGTGCTCTTTCATCTCCTCCCAATCCAAGCGTGCGGAAGCAAAATGGAAGAAACGCTGCCGAGAAACACACGAGTAACAGGGAAGAGAAGGGAAAGAGCGATGTGACTCGGGATTCGTCGGCGGTTTCGTCGTCGTCACCACCCGAACGCTCCGAATCGAGCAGGATCGGCGGGGCCAGACCAAGTAGGGCGGATGAAGACGACCACAACAAGGCGGTTCGCGATCACCAACTCTTTTACCTTACCATAGCTACCACCGCACTRGTGATGGGGGTTGGCTGCCTGGTCCTCGCTACAGGATTGACGGGGAATCCACGCAACCGGCGGCATTTCTCGCATTTCTCGCAGCGGTAACCACCAAAACGGAACTACCTGCGCTCACAACGAAAGCTCGACATGCTGGTCACAGCAAACGAGGAAAAACGAAACCACACCGCCTGCGGTTGCCCCAGCCCCACTGTATACTTGATAATACAAATAAGACACAAACAGATGAAATCACTTGCTCGTAATGCGAAGTAAAATTATTTTCATTACTCGTTTAAAAATATTTGCTGCCATAATCTAAGTAGCTATCTACTACAAGTAAAGCGATTCACAGTTCCGTTCTAGACAGACGTTRCAACCTCCTCTTGATCGCGWGCCTTGATTTCTGAGCGAATATTCTCTTCGCGTTTGCTWTCGAACCCCCATTTGGTGCTCGTATTGCGATCGAACATTCCCGAAGYGACGGARCCCCTTTYCGCYTGCTCCTCGWAGTCCCGAAAAAGAGAGTCGAGGCGTTTGATCACAGTGGATACTACAGTGTCGGGGTGTAGCTGGGGCAGGAACGGCTTGCTAACCCTGTCCTCGAGGAGCGACCCTAGATCGCTGTAGGCTCTTTTCAGTATTATGTCGTACGTBTTGTTCGCGAGCTTGAGATTYTTGTGCTTACCCATGGTCGACGATCGCACGTCGATGGCGAACTCMAGCTTGTCAAAGGCGAACATGATTTTTGTSGGAGGCGATAGGTGATYGGTGTTCTCGACCGATTTCATGAATTCTTCTTCGATCTCTCTCATTTTTTCATTTTTCATAGTGATGGCTAGGCTGTCGCACTCACCACATATCAAATCGATGGACATGTCCAAGGCATCCATCCTCTTCGCAACCATTGAGTGTTCCTSTGCTTTSACRTCGAGGTTCAGTTTCCGGTTGATGTTCGTCACGATCAGAAGCAGYGCACCRACRACTCCATCAGCGATCGCCCTTCTAAGCATGTGAGCATCCGAAACGACAACAACATTGCCCTTAAGAGWCGGTTTCATGTCGTTAATCTGGTCATCGTTGTATTCAACCGGTGCTGTGTTAGTCGCTGAACTGTGGGCCGAAACCGTACCAGAAATAGCAGTCCAGATGGACAAGAGCTGGAGCGGAAGAAAAATGAAGAAGAACTGGCATTTTGCGAAGTACGTGGCGGATAAATAATTTACGTATTTGGCTTTTAAGACGTTGGAATGGATCCTTCGCCRCCTAACTTCGATGTTGTCTTCTTCGTTGTGCAGGCTGCGAGTGCCCTGTGGCGGTGGCGACCCTTCGTTCGCCGATGGTAATTCCTGTTTTGTAGAGATCGATCCGCGCTGTTTTCTTCCGCTCTCATAGTGTGTGTCGAGAGACGATTGGTCGTTTGATGTTACAGATTTTGTAGGTGAGTCCTCCATGATTTTGTTGGAATAGTTGTATTGCGATGCAGATGKATTGATTCAAACAATCCAAAAATGCTTGCCGTTCTCTTAGTCGCTACGAAAAACAAACTTTTGCGACAACGGTTTGTTGGCATTAGTACKGATGATTGTTGTGATCTCACGACATTTCTCTCATCGATTCGCATCTAAAGCTATTGCGGGGGTCGAATCTGTAAACGTAATCCATTCTTTGTGAACACTTCCTAAATGCAAACAGTTTTTAAACACGACTTCCCATCACAGAATCAACAGCTGCTTATGCCGACGAAAGAATTTCGGATGCTTTTTGTCAAGTAAAGTGGTCAGGAATGTTATGGGCTATCCAATAGATGATGGGAATCATCTATGGTTTGTTAGGCAGCCACGGCCATCATGTTTAGCGGCATCCTGGAAATTTCTCTTAAGTTTTGTCATAAATGTTACAAGATTTATTGTGATCGTAGTGTCTTATGGCACTTGTACCGTTCCATACGTTTTTTGGTTTATTTCTCAGATTTTTATGAATACGCTTGGTGATTCAGGTTACTGATTCACTATTACTGATTCACTATCTACTCGGGATTGGTTGCGGCGGCCGCCGTTTTTTTTTTAAAAGGACGGCGGCTGCCAAAAAAACTTACTACAGTGCAAAAACTAGGTTATTGCTACTAGAATGACTTGTTGTCACAACAATGACTGAATGTTTAAGTTAAAAAATGAATAATCTGGCTACCGCGCACTAAAGTTAGTGAAGTGCAGTGTAGTGCACCATAGCTAATTCAGCGAAAACTGTAAATAGATTGCAGAGCGGTTTTGACCGACGATGATAACTCGATTTTATTTTGATCCTCCCCCTTCTACATTTCCCCTCTCCCAGCACCCCTCCACACACAACAAGGACAACTAGCTTTGTCCTTCAATATTTCTATTGGTGGTCCTTACTACTGGAGAGGTAATGTGTGATTCCTGTTATTCTAAATCTCGAAAGCTCTAAATCTACTACTAGTAGGGATCTAGAATAATGGGAATCAAAACATTCAACGGACAGACTGAGAGGATGCCAGCTCGATGCCAGTCTTTTCCAGAATTTGGAATCTTCTTAGTATGAACTTTGTAATGACTAAAAAGAGGCACATGAAGGAGCACACAGATTTTCAATACGTGTGTTAAGTCTTTCAATGGACGACTGGAAAATTATTTTATTCGTGGGTTCCACTCTAAATCTAGAGTATTTAGGACCGGGTGGTTTGACCGGTTCTAAATGTGCTAAATCTAGAGTCAAATTCTCTAAATTTTGGGTCTGTCAGTCTATCAAAATCTAGAGATTTAGAATAATGGGAATAACCCGATTTCATTGCTTAGTAGTACTACTTGAAAATTCCCATTAGTGCTAACTACTAGACAACCTTTATTTTTAGTGCTTACTAGTAGTGGAGACAAAATATTAATGAGCACAGCAAACTGCTGGGTACTAAGGGTTTTCCTTCTTCTTGTTAAGACGAGTTCTGCAAGAAATATTTAAGGGCCAGCCAGCAGGAGGAATAATTTAAATAATTGGAATCAATTTTTTGAAAATGAAAAAATGACTCTAGCAATTTTGTTAGTGTTTGTATGGGGACCATGGAAAAACAGCCAGAATTTTGCTCTCCAGTAGAAAAATCCTGGGTGGAAACTGTTCTGGTGCTGCAATCTATTCTTAGTACTACTACTAGTAAGTCCTTACTATGTATAAATTGACAGACCAAAAATTGAAATTTTGGAATTTTGCATAATGGAAATCCTCAAGTTACAATTAATTTTTTAACTGTAAAAATGACCCTATCAATTTTGTTGGTGTTTGTATGGGGACCATGGAAAACCAGCCAGAGTTTCGCTCTGCAGTAGAAAAATTGTGGGCGGAAACTTCTCTGCTGCAATCTATTACTAAGTCCTTCTTATGTATAAATTGACAGCAAACCAAAAATTGAAAATTTGGAATTTGGTATATCTTGTTGTACTTGTGATTGAGCGCAAGCACAATGAATAACAAATAGATTGCAGAGCGGTACCCGCCCATGATTTTCTACGACTACTGGAGAGGGAATTCTGGCTGGTTTGGGATAGTCCCCACACAAACATCTGCTGCCAATGCTGCAACAAACAATGTAAGCACCTTGGATTGTCTTGGACATCCAAGAAAGTGGAGGCCTCACAGACTCCTTTTGCTTGTCATGAGATCAAGCATTTTTGTGAGTCAATCCTTGGGAAATCCAACTTGCCGTGTTAGTCTTGTGATTACTACTAGTAGTAGGTTGTTCTGAAGGGCATCAGGCTGCATAGGAAGGCACCCATCAAATGTCTAGAGTGACATTGCCAAAATCTTCTAATCTTAGATACTAGATCAAAGAAATTCTACCAACTTATTTTTGCTGTTGGCCTGTGCGACATTCTTCTTGTTTCTTCCCACCACCATCCACCAACAAAAAGAACACGATGAATGGGTCACAAAGAGCTTGGATCTATTGCAAGAGGTGGTGTTGCTTGTGTCATTGCATTGATAGCTGGAGGGAACAAGGGCAGATGATCTTCCTTGTATGCTTGCCATAAGTATGGAGGAAAGCACCGATGATAATCCCCTTAAGTGTATAGTACTAGTATGTCACCTGCTTGCTGGTCCCGTCTGTCCGTCGCTCCCAAAACTCTTGTAAGATATTTTTGTACAGTACTCAAACTCACCTTGGATTTCCACTGCTGTCAAAGCAATCGATCTGAATCTGAAACCTGACATTTTTGATCTTTCAGACGGAACTCCCGAAAGGAACAAATTCGCCATTCCTTTGATCCAACATCAAGAAACAAAGCGAGTTCGAGCATCGTGCTCGTTCCAGTTTCCCAACTCGYAACGGYAGTAAATGCCATTGTCTGGTCTGAAATTGCACCAATCAACGGTGGCATGTATCATTCGCTGTAAGCGGTGATTGATTTTCCAGTTCACCAGACACAGACAACCTTCACAAAATGGCATGGTCAAGTCCAAAGAATAGCGGAAGGAGGACGAGGACAACTCGAACCCCTGCCGGGCCGATCTACTACGACTCGAAACACTCAGTTGCCATTCTMCTTCAGTGCAACGGRTCGGCATGGCTCAGGGTAATACCCTGGTGTATCCTCAACGCGGCATTCACGGCAGCATTAACGGCACTCGAAACGAGATACGACCTGCCACTAGCGCTGCCGGGCGAATCGTCGTCGCTCGGCCACGATTTTACCGGGTTGGTGCTTTCCTTTTTGCTGGTGCACCGAATCGGCTGGGCACTCCGCAGGTACTCTCGATACCAGGAATCCCTCGGCACTGTCCTGCGGGACGTCCGGGGCCTGACCCAGAAAGCCATCGTTTTYTCTCGGCGAAACAAGAACAACGACACCTCTGCCAAGGAATGGAGGTCCGAGATCGCCTATCGGAGCCTGCTCATGGCCAGAATGACCACCGCCAATGCGGAATTCCCTGTTGCGCAGATCCCCGCACACGAGGTGGCCGAGCTCGACGGCCCGGAGCTCCAGTTTTGTACTCCCGATCGGGACTTTCTGYACCACGCCGAGATTCCGTACAGCAAGGGGATCCACTCCTTGTTGCGGATGCCCTGGAAGATTGCGGAATTGATTCGAGAGACAATCTGTGGGTAAGTCCGCCATTCGATTGCCCGSTTTTTCGGTTCAGATTGCCAATTCGGTGCAACAAGCAAGTCTAACTCTAAATTTCGCACGGATTCTTCCACGCAATCCAATGCTTTCTTTCGCCTTGCCCSCCTGGTTTGCTACAGCCAAGAAGAACGACTGGTCAAGCCAATGAGCACAGACCACGAAATGAATCTGCTGGCTACCGTGGATTCTATTCTCGCTGGCTACCACGGAATCCAAAACCTTATGCTGACGCCCGTCCCCTTCCCGCTCGTGCAAATGACCCTCACCCTCACCATGGTGTACGTYTTCACGCTCCCCCTGGTGTTTTTAAAGGACGACGCCCAGCGGAGCCTGCTCGGCGACTGTTCRCGCGTGTTTTTTGCCACGTATTGTTTCCTCGGCCTGGCGTTTGTCGCCCAGGACCTGGACGATCCCTTCGGGTGCGGCCCGAACGATTTCGACGCCGMGGGCTGCTTCGGGTTTGCCCTGGACGACGTCGTGACCATGATCCACGACGCGGACGGCCTGGAATGGGCCGATGCGCTGCGGTACAAGTGCAACCCAAACCCCTCGAGGGCCGTCCACGACGAGATGGTGGGCGCGATGACGGGAGAGCGCGAGGGCTTGCTGCCAAAGCACAAACACGGCGGCGGCGACGACAATCGCCCCTGGAAGCACGCCCCGGTTCCGGACTGGATGGCGTAGGAGAAGAGCTGCCGCTGCTCCTCRCAAAAGATGGTGCAGGGTTTCTTTTTGTGCTTGTGGCGTTGCCGTCAAGCCCAACGTCCAAGTCCGAGACCAAGCTTGTAGTTCCATGGAACTTTTGCGGTGCCTTTGTTCGTGCTGGTTGCAGGGATTAGTTCCATACGGCACCGCCTTTAGAGGACGACAAGCCACAGATGTGAAGTAAAATTGTTTAATATTTCAATACTTGTTTTAAAATATTCACAACTACGGTACTACCACTGTGGGCAATTACTTGATTCCCTTCAACTAGTAGTACTACTATTAGTACATTGCTTCCTTCGTTAATTCTCCACGGCTGTGGGGAAGAATTCTTCTTCTTGTTGGATCGATCACCATTGCACAGATACAGTGCTAGTTTGGAACACAACCAGCAAGAACACCTTAGTAGGGGTTTTATGCTTGTGAAGTCCCTGCAAACTCAAAACACTGAACCATAATCAGGCTTTGCTTGTACTTGTAGTAAGCCTACTAGTACTACTACTATCTATCTACAATAAGGCATCTACACCCAAAATGTTCCGTAGTAAAAAGCATCGTGCATTCGTATCGCATGGTACCGTACTCGTTTGAACGTACGGTATATTGTAAACCTACACCAGTTTGCAACTTTTTCGAGTCGCTGAAAAACCGTTAGGTCGAAAACGAGGACAGACAAGAGAGTTTTTGATTTATGCTTTTGGTGTTCTTGGAAACTCGTATTTTCGGGGGTGTAACTCAGGGGTAGAGTGGTCGCTTTGCATGCGACAAGTCGCAGGTTCGATTCCTGCCTCCTCCATTTTTAGTATACTGCGATCAAGCCATTCCTGACGATCTGATTTTTTTGTACGTGTTTTTTCTCCTTTTCCAACCCTCTATATTGCACAATATATGAGTATCATATGGTACTTTCAGACTTTTAATCATGGGTGCAACTAACCTATTTYATCTGCTTTTACATGGTGTTTTAAGGCCCCTGATTTGGAAAAACSACTGCACTGCATCACAAACTGTTGCTATTTCATTCTGTTCGTCCGAAGAGATCCATTGCGATTGAAGGGTTCTTCAAGTGGATCTTGAATTTATACTACATAAGAGTAGCCATCGTTACGTTTGGTCAAGTCATCTACCAGTTATTGCGAAAATTTCTAGTTGTGTATCAGAACTAAAATATTACTCGACGGGAGAGCAACATTTTCTAACAATAATTTAGAATTGTACAGATAATTTTCCTATTWCTCACGGCAGACTAGCATTCGAATTAATGTATCAGAATAGTTTTGGTTGACATAGCAACTTGTTTCGATAGAAGTGAAGCATTCTTCACAACTATACTTTTTCGAGGGTACTTCGCTACGGTATTTCTCTGAAACACGCGATTGTTGCCTCCTCGGCTCTACTAATGATCTCTTTTGGTTTCTTTCAAGCGAGGTTTGATCGGAGTGGATTATTTCTCTTGCTCGGCATTTTCCGAATCATATTTCCCACCCGGGATAAACGTATCGAGGCCGACAAGGTTCGACTCATCGACATCTTCGGCGCTACTGTCATGGTTGCTCTCCATAACATCGCTGGTGTGGGCCAAATCATAGTTTTTGAGGCTACCAAGCATATTAGAAGCGGTGGACTCGTTGTCAGACCGKAACATGGCCAAAAACTCTTCGAACGAGACTATTGCAAAGGAAATCAAACAAACGAATCAAAACATCCAGCAATTGTGTTTGAGAAAGAATGAGTTGCAACATGCACAAAGTGAACAAACAAAAARTGAGAAACCAGCATTAAACTATACAACCACAACCACAATRACGACGACGAAACTCACCGAAGCCGGTCTTGCCTGTGTCTGCTTCTTCGATCATRCGCTCCACCTCATCGTGCGTCATCTCCGTGTCGCCAAAGAATTCCATCATGTTCTCCTTCGAGATCTTCCCCGTTTTGTCGACGTCAAGCCGGTCAAAAGCCTCAGCGATACGATCCTCATCGAGCTCACCCTGGGCTTCAAGACTGGCGGCGATAAATTCCGTGTACATAATGTGTCCGTTCTGGTTGATGTCGATTGATTCGAACATTTCCCTGATCTCCTCGGCGGAGTAGTTCCCTTTGTCCAGCAGGGCCGTCTCGAATTCTTCCGACGTGATGACGCCATTGTTGGCCGTGTCCATCTGGTCAAAGGCCTTGCGCAAGTTGATAATGTCGGCGGTAGTGGAACGGTGGGCAATAAAGTTAAGCGCGAGTTTCTTGAGATTTGAGTTGTTCTTATACGCTAGGAGGTTCTTTGTAACGCGTCCCGTCATTGATTCCGTGGGAGCCCGGTCCTCTGCCTTGAATTCCTTATGCATCCACTCGTGTTTCTGCGCGTGCTTAGCTCGGTACCGGACCTTCGGATCCACCACCAGCAGGTKATCGATAAAGTCCTTGGCCTCCGCGCTAATGGGTCTCCAGTAGTCCTTCTCAAAGGTGTAGTCGCACCGCATGATTCGATCGATCATGACCTTTCGTYTCTTGTTGTAAAAAGGCCGGTGGCTAGAGAGAAGCATGTAAGTAATAACACCCACGGACCACATGTCGGCCTGTGATGTATACACGCCCTGCAGGACCTGAGGAGCCATGCTGTACAATGTTCCGACTCCCTCCCTCATGTAGCCCATCTTGTTGGAAGCAAACTTTTTCGACAAACCGAAATCGATGACCTTGATTTCCGCATCGGGGCGCTTGCTTTCAAACATGATGTTTTCGAATTTGACTGTTGTTGATTTCGTTAATTTTGAATTGAATGTTGTTGTTGTGTTTAGTTTGCGTTTTTGGTCAATCGTATCCAACCACGGAAGGAAAGAAAAGATGATAGAAACGAAACAACAAAAAGTTAACAATTGAAAAATACAGAACCTTCAATTGAGTGCATTTATGCATTTTCAACCATCCATATGTTACGAATGCTGTTCCTGCATCCTATCTTTCTTCTAATAATCGTCGCATTGGCATCAAATTCCTACTTACGATCTCTGTGGACAATTMGGTGGTCGTGCATGTATTTGATGGCCGACAGCAGCTTGCCAACAATGTAGGCCGATTCCTGTTCCGTGTAAGGGAGTCTCGTGTACAAATCACCCCCGTCGCAGAGCTCCAGGATCATGTAGATCTGCTTCTTGTGCGAAAAGACCTCGTGGAGCCGGACAATATTGGGATGATCCATCGCCTTGAGGATGTCAATCTCGTTCTTGAGCTCATCGATAAATGACTTGGACACTCGGTCAAGAATGATGCTCTTGAGGGCGTAGCTGGMCACKGTGCCCGATGGTCTGTCGATGCTGCTCGAGGAGAACGATCCCCGGGAGCTAGCCATGAAGCCCTCCTTTAAAACCACCTTGGCGACGTGCCCCATGCTGCCGTTGCCCAAGACCTCCATTTCGGTGTATTTCTTGTAGACGTYGACCTTATACTCCGTCATAAGGCCGCTATGGATGGACCCGCCGGTGCCAGAGTTTGTCGATCTAGATTTCTGATTCTGCCGCCGCTTATCGATGTTGCTGTCGGTGGCGGCAGTCGACTTTGACTTGGGGGAAGTCTTTACGTTTCCATCGGTTGGCTTATTTGCCTCCGGCGATTTTTTCACGTCTCCATTGGCTGCCTTTCCCTCTGCGAAAGAATCCCTTTCCGGATCGGGATCGGCATCGGCATTAATGCAGTTGCCCATGGATGAAAAAGAGGGACAGGGACGAAAGATCCCTGGCTTCAGGCAGTTGTCGAAAAAAGGTATGGTAGAGTCGCTCGATCGATTGGCGACTTGAATCCTACACTGCTATCTCTGCGTTCGTGCGGAGAGGGGAGGAAACCGGTTGTCAATGCGTGTGTGGTCGATAAGTCGCTGATCCGTTTTGGGTTGCAATGATGCTGACTCTTTGAAGATGATCTATGTGCTGCCGTTCGGTAGGAAATGCGAAGACCAGGCTCGCTGGGATCGATATTTTTTGTTCAACACAACACGCGAATTTCTCAATCATTTCTCACCGT